>FIZU01065581.1:0-20723 GCA_900064475.1 Pseudococcus longispinus
TTTTCAAAAATTCTAAATTATTAACAAAAACTATAGACAGCCAACAATTAGTACTGGGAGATGACGTCATAAGGCCACCAAATACAAGGCATTTGGGTATACTATGAGATTGTTCCTCAAAACTCGAAATTCCCTATAACTACCAATTCGAACCTAGCGCATGGAGTGGCCCCTTTACAGTATTAGTTTCAAACCAGGCTTATCTCTTTTGATTTACTTAACTCGAGAAAATCATCCCCTAGAAACGAATGAATTTTTTCATCTCAACAAAAGAATTCAATTAGGAAATTATTCATTGCAATTGAAATCGACATTCACTATATTTTTCAATGATATTCAAACTTTATCCAATCATCATTCTCGAGGTCATATTCAGATTCTTCGCCCTACCTCTTTCAGTACATACTCTTTGCGAATAAAAAACAGGTCAGATAATCGAACATACGAAAGTTTCTAGACACCTACCTACATTCATTCGTATTGCGATGGTTTTTCGTCGAAGATTGGAAATTGGAAATAAAGGTGGTAAGGAGAATGCTGAATTGGCAATGCTGCGAAGCAAAGATAAGAACACGAATGCAACAGTTTACAAATACGTTGTCATTATTTTGAAAAAGCAACTTACATTTACAGATTGGTAAAGTTTTTGCTCTCTGTACATCGGTTCTTTCATCGAATCGATGTATCTCTCTGTTCGCAAGAAACGTTTTAATCTCATTCCAGTATTCTATACCAAACGAAGAAAATCGCATTGGGTAAAATTTTCTTTTTCGTTTCGACAATTTTCCAAAAGTTTTTGGCTGGGATTTGTATGGCTTCGTTTAGAAGTTAGCATAAAACGTAATAGAAATTTAGCCAATTGCGACCGTTGGTCGACATGTAAAAGCACTTAATCAAAGATGTGACGCTTTTGCAGACAAATATAAATTTACAACTACGGTGACGTCGACTGGTAAAATGGTACCGTGAAAGTTTATCGGCCAGCTTTATGACCGGTGAATAATGCCCGGTATCCGGATCTCTGAAATATTCAAACAGCCCCGTTGCTTTGCTTAAATTATTATAACTCTGCAGCTGCAAAAAAAAAACCAACGGATGTATTGTGTCGGTCTGGTTTAAATCTCCGAACTGTATGCACGTGTCAAATGCACGTAAAAAAATCACGAAAAAATTCGCATTATCGCGCTCCCATTCTCGTTCCAGTTTATTTACTTTCAATGACGCGTTTCATTCGGTTATCTGTGGAATGGTAAATAAAGAGATTGTACGATGTCTTCGCGTTTGGGAGTACGCGCCGAGGTTATGCAAATTGTGCTCTTTTTTTGGTCCGTTACGTAAATGAGATGCTGTTTGAAATTTACTCCGAATGAGTACGATTTTATTCTTTAATTCAGAGTTATACTAGATATTCAACAGATGACTTTTTCAAATGATATTTGAATTAAGATTAAGTTTGCTTGCGAATAATCTGTTTGAAATTATAAAGAGTGGTTCTTGAGTAGAACATCTCCTTCAATTCATCAAACAAGCTGCACACATTGGGTCAAATTATACTCGTATGTGTTTGCTTTCTTTTCGAATTATCTGTTTTGTTCGAATTTTGGGTATTTTCCAAGTTATTCGAAATTTTTTTTGAAAATTGGGAAAAAATGTAACTAACCCTTTGGTACTCCTGAGAAAACTGGTGCACAAAATTCCAATATTTCCAGTACATTAAAATGTACCAGGTGCCCCTTTTAGAAATCTGGAAAAAATTGACCTCGAAGAAAAATTCATTTCGTAGATACGATATTTTGAAAATTTACAAATTTTAAATTTTCGAAGTAGATGTTGCTGTAGCGAGGGGGAAAATTCCAACTTACAGATAACATTGTATCAAACTGTAAAACCTGAAGCCTCAAAAATAGGTTAACAGCTTTTTCAAAAAAAAATCAAAAAATTTTCAAGAAAATTATTAAAAAGTTGTGGGAGGTTAACATTACACGATCGTAGGGGTTAAAAATTGTAGCTGATGAGACACAAGTTCACTCTGTTTTATCGCAAGTAGATGAAGTGGGTCAAGAGGGTGTAGTTTTGTTCAATAGCAAGTGCTTTTCAAAGCAAGAGAGCAGTCGTAACTACGCTGATAAGATAGGTAGGCAATTTTTTTTGAAATTTTCTTGTAAAACTTTTCAAGTTCAACAAAATGAGTTATATTCATGTTTTGCTTTACTCCAAAATTGAAGGAGCTACAATGATTTGAAAATTTGTATGCTTCATAACTCCTTCAATTTTCAAGTTATGAAAAATTTTGTGAGAGTTAATTGAAATCATTGTAACTGTTTCAATTTTAGAGTTAGACAAAACATGAATTTAACTCATTTTGCAGAGCTCAAGAAAGTTCTGAAAAAATTTGTCCATCTGTATTATCAGCGGAGTAACGGCGTTTTAAAACATCTTCCAGGACTAGTGCATAACTTTGCCCCTTCAAATCCTGAGGTCGGCAAACATGCATACACTTATGTAGTTTGGGTAGCTGCATCTCTGGTTTGAACGCGATGCACTGCTACCAGAACACCCTGTAGTGGGACGAAATTTCGTGCCACCTTTTTTTTGACTTAGGAATCGTCAAATTTCAAAAAACATTTGTTGATAATTGAAAGCTAATTTCCTGTGTGAATTTTCAGTTCAAATCAAAAATCTTCTTATGATCGCTTCATTTTGTTTTATATTTTATATACTTGAGTATGAAAATTTTAAAATTTTGAATCATTTGAGGACCTGAAATAACTGAATTACAAACCCTAAATTTCAATTTATTTTTTTCAAAAATTGCAATGAATAAGAAATTAGAGAAGATAACATTGAAATATTTTAATATATCTCTCTTTTTCAAGGGTGAATAGTTGCGTGCAATTTTTTTCAATTTGTAACAAATTTCACACAAGAAAATGAAAATAGGTGATTTTGATTTTATTTTATTTCCTTTGTGGAATTTTAGTATTCATTGGTGAAAATGAGCTCGTACTCTAACTCGCCTTTAGTCTGAGTGATGCAATGAAAAATTCAAAATTTCACCCTTCAGATCCCTTCTGAGCACAAGAGTTAATTTGAACCACCTCAAACTTTCATTTTTATCACATTGGGAAGGGAGATTGAAAATTTTAGTGGTTATTTTTGATCAAAGGGTGTACTAGGCGGGCCTGGAATTAAAAAAAATTGAAAAATTCTAATTTTCATCCAATTTTCATTGCTTCAATTTTTTTTAAATAGGGGCTTGAGGAAAAAATAAAAATTGGTGTTATTTTTTCATAAGAAGGAACAATTTTGAGAAGTGGGAGGAAAAGAGTCCGCGAGTGGGAAATAAAAGCCACCCTAACTTACATCGAATGTTTTCGAAACCAAGGCTCTGTACTCTTCTCTCCCCACCATCTTGCCATTCAAACCAAAAGCTGAACATTTGATTCGTCAACTGACTTTTCGCGCCATACATCAATGTAAACTGTCGAGCTCGGAGATATACTATTTATGGCGTAAACAAAAATCCGAAGCATGGATTTATATTACAATTTGTTTGTTACAAAATTAATCTTGCTTTTAGAAAGGTAATAAATTCTTGTACTCGAGCAGATTGTCTTAGTATATGCGGCATTTGAAAATTTACTACAGAGTTTTAAAAGCTCGAAGCCGATTTTACGTGATGTACACGCTTCAACGCTATCGAATTCCGGTCTTAAAGTAGGTGTTTCCTGAAAGGGTAACAAACGTTCATACGGGAGAAACGTTTTTCCAGCCACGTATGTCGGCGTTTATGGGATAGAAGAGATGATTTCGAGTTCATAAGTCGTTTTGGAAATCAAATCAACCGTATAGGTGGTTTTATTTGTACATCATTTGCAGTGCGAATCTTTCGCATCGTCGATTATTGTATGGAAGCTTTGCCTCATGACGATGAATCGACTACTTTACAACTTTTTTTTTTCGCCTCATTTCCAACAACGTCCCTCTCTCATTGGTGGACCGGAAAATTAAAGAAATTAATGAACCGAGTCGCTTCTCTCTTCCTATTTCCAGCTAATAAATGGTTATTTTTTTCAATTTCTCAGCGAAATTATTTCACCCAAGTATTTTTTCCATCATTCGAATATTTTACGTATACTTGACTAGAAATGAATAAGGGGGTTGGAAATTGTATGCGACTGTATTAAACATACTTACACCACGCAGCCGAATAGCGATTGTGACATTTTTAACATTGACGTAATGTTTTTCACTTCCATATCCATTCTATTATCAAATATTATAACGCGTCGTTTCGCCGAAGCGTATTTAATTTTGGCCATTTTATTTAATAAAATTGTATACGACTACACATACACTCGTGTAAGAGTGTTATCTAAGAAACGTGTGAATTTTTGGAATGAAATTAAATTCGTCGAGACATAAGTTCATTTTTCAATAAAACCGCAAAAAGATATTGTTTTCGAGTGTCGTGTCGTATTCGTGGCATCTTTAGACTGAATGTTTTGTATGAGAATTAAGAATTTCCAAAATGTTTTATTCGTCGGTGGATATTTTACCCTGGGTATAGTCGCAGACCCGTCAGCAACCATGTCTTGGATTTTGCTCGCACGTCGAGAGAGGTTTTTAATTTATTAATTTAATCTAAACGTCAAGTGAAAAAATAACACGAGTGGAAGTTGGAAATGGAAAGGATGTGTAGAAATGGATTCACTGGGGTGTTTTTACATCCGATTGATTTTTAATCAATGGCTGATTTTTTCGCCCTGTTTTGGGTGGATTTTTCTTGGGCGTTTTTCTGGATTTTTACTCTTTATTTTTCATTCAGCTTGTTTTTGTTTCATTGAGCGAGCTCTTGGGATTGATTTGTGTAGCTACTGATGGTCGAATCCGCATTTCCCTTTTCTCTGCAACTGAATATTTTCTTGTATGAAAGATTTTTGCCAATTTAACTGATCGAATTCCGAATATTTGCTTTCAATTTTGATATGCTATCTGCATTTATTCCTGGCTCATTCCATGTCAATTCGGTCGCGTTTTGATCTTGGGTCCTCCAAATTTGCTCAAAATTTTTTTACCAGTTTTCCTTGATCCAAAAGTAAGGTAACCACCGTTGTTCTGCCCCCGACCCCCCGAGGTGTTTTAGCATGGGATGTGCTTTTGCTATGGGAAGTGATCTCGCGGAAGACTGACGAAATTTCGTGACGCTGACTTTTAGACATAATGTGGGACTTTTTTGATCTTGAAAAATCCCGTGACGAAATGTCGTCACGCTGACTTTTAGACATAATGTCAGACTTTTTTGGAATTGTAAAAATTATCAGGTTTTCATTGACTTTTTGACATTATGTCTGACTTTTTTGGACTTGTAAAAATGATTAGATTTCCACTGACTAGACTTTTTTGGACTGTAAAAAATTTTCAATCTGCAAAACCATATCCTATGTTTTATAGTTTCGTGGATAGTATGGAAATGACGGAGACTTTTTTGGTGGAACTCTTTTGTTTTTCGACTTTGGAGATTTCTTGTTACAATACCCAACTTTGGTGCCGCGTATCTCCAAATTGGTGATGGATAGCGAAAATCTGTAAACGGGACTTTGAAGAGCATCCAAAGGAGATTGAAAAGCGTTCGTGAAGCTTTTAAAAATTGAAAGTTGAACTTTTTTGAAAAAAGTTCAACTTTTAAGAGCTTACCTACACAATTCCAGAGCTGTAATTTAAAAATCAACAAAAATTCATTTTTACAAAATTTTTCGATTCATTGTAATTGTATGAAATAAAAGTAAAGGAATTTCTCAAGCAAGTTCGTGATCAGACACTAGACAGAATCACTGTAATCTTGATACGCCCAAAGTGCAAACAAAGAAGAGGAAAAAATGATACTAGAAGAAATCAACGGTATAATTTAAAATTCGAGATCAAGATCATTACATAAAGAAGAGAAAAAAAAATAAAAATGACACTATCCTAAACGTAAGTAGCGTTTTTTTTTTAAATATAATTTTTTCAACATTCGTTGGAAGTAACCGATTGCGCTGTTGCGTTATGATGGCCGCTCCTTCGAAAAAAAATCGCTCACACGGGGTGGATGTCGGAATAAGCGTGAGGAATTTTTTTACCAACTACTTTTAATTTCTCATTCGGATATACTTGTTCCAAAATTCGACATTCCCGTTTTTCCCGAGGTATGACCTTCGTATATAATCGCTTGCAATTTCCGAGGCTGGCACCACTAATCTGCTTTGTACAATCGATGTCGACAGAAACGATAGAGCACCGCTGTAATCAAACTGACCATTATTTTCATTTTGTAAGTTCGGTTCAGCATCCGGTCCCACTTCATTTGTCACCAGTTGGATCGTACGTGCTAGAGCTATGGCATCGTTCCCGAATGCTGCCGATTTATATCGTGGATCCAAGAAAGCGGCGATCCTGAAATGTTGTCAAATTTTGGAACAAGTTTCCGAATGAGAAATTAAAAGTAGTTGCTAAAAAATTCCTCACGCTTATTTCGACATCCACTCCATGTGAGCGAATTTTTTCCGAAGGAGCGGCCATCATAACGCCACACCGCAATCGGGGGATTGTGGAGCGCTTGGGAAAGGTCCTATCAAAAAATTAAGGCGATATTCAGACTCAGCGCTATCGAGAATGTAACAAACGATATGCTACACGTTTTTTTTGTTTTTTTAAATTTTGGTCAAAATTTTGTGCGAAGTGCCCCCAGGGGTTCTGAAATCCTACAACAAAAATGCATTTTTTCAATGTAGCACAAAAATGTCTCCTCGCAGGAATTTTTGTTGATTTTTAAATTATAGCCCTGGAATTGTGTAAGCTCTTGAAAGTTGAGCTTTTCTCAAAAAAATTTAACTTTCAATTTTGGAAAATTTCACGAACGCTATCGGAGGACCCAAGGCCAAAACGCGACCGAATTGGCATGGAATGACCCTCCTTGGTTTTGCCGGTGTAAAATCGCATTTTTAATATCACACATCCATTTGACTATTTTCGATGAAATGGTTTTTTTCAAAGTTACCAGTTCTATTTGGCGATTTGATGATGTATTACATACTCTTTTAAACTTTAGTCCTGACTCTGGCACCTCCAACTCTTCAGCTCGAATAAAAATGAACAAAAGATAGGCCGTTTGCATTAGAGAAACTTAAAATATTTCATAATTGCCTACCAATTTTTCACTTTATTTTCGCAGAAGGCTGTAAGGCAAATCACTAAATGGCTTGGTTGCCTCTAACTGAATTTTAGTGGTGCCGCGAGCCCCTCCTTTTTAAAAAAATTTAAAAAAAAAACAAAAAATTCAATTTTTTAAAATTTTTCAGCGAAATGGTTACAACATTGGTACTTTTATACCCCTGTTTTTAGAAAGCCTTTGAAAAATGATAGTTTTTGATAGTTTTCATGTTTTTCGAAACACATCTAAAAAAAAAATTGAAAAATATTTTTTACAAATGAAATGGTCTTGACATCTACAATTTTATCCCAATGGGTAAAAATTCATACGTAGAGATCATTTTATTTGCAAAACATTTTTTTCAATTTTTTTTTGGATGTGTTTTGAAAAACATGAAAAATATCAAAAATTGTCATTTTTCAATGCTTCATAAAAACAGGGATACCTAAATATGAAAAATCACCGAAAATGGTCTTGTTGGGTAAAAGTACTCTACCTAAGTTGTAGCCAATTTGCCTGAAATTTTTGAAAAATTGAAAAAATATTTTTTACATTTCTTGAAATTTTTTTTGGGGAGGGGGGCACCAAATTTTTCCCATATTTGTAATCAATTGATGAGAGGCTGGGGGTCCTGAATTTTTTTTGAAAATTTCTAAAATAAGGGCCACCTAAGTGTATTAAGCTCATTTAGTCATTTCCATTAAAATTACTGAAAATTTAGAGTGAAGAACTCGACTTTTTAAAAATAAATATTGAAGGTGATTGGTGAACTATTAACCTTAAAGTAACAATAAAAATTCACCGCAGAAAACCATCATTATGCGATTTTTCTTATATTTGTGATGAAATGTCATCCCATGGGAGACAATGTGATGATGCATTAAATTCTTTACATTTCAGCTGAAGAACAAAAATATTTAAAAAAATGAAAACGGAAACCTTAAATTAGGTTGGAAAATTGATCAAAACTGACAACTTTGTATTCGAAATAAAAACGATAAAACATTGAAACTTCGTTAAAAATTTCAGAATTTTTTTATTTTGTGGTTTTGGACTTCTCATCACCTCAAATTTTAGATTATGATAACTTTGCATACATTTTTACAGTTTTTTGATTTTTAATGATATGCACAATTGGTCTTATTGATTTTCACACTTTTCAATTTCTATTTCCTGTCGCAAGACAGTGTCTGCTGTATTGAAGAGACATATTAGGTGTTCTCTCCAAACTGATAATCACACCTACCAATCTCTGGCTGCTTGCCCGTACCGAAAACTTTAACAAGTTCTTCACAAGTTCGAGTGAATCAACTTAGCGACTCGCTTAGTCATACAAAAGTAATGGTTGAGGAACCATTACACCATTTATCGTTTCCCAGTGTTACATCAACCATTACTTTTGTACAGTTTTTCCTTTCGTGACCATATTCATGACATCTGTAGCACATTCTTCCTGGATTACTGCAAGATGTGGCGGAATGGAAGAATTCGCCACATTTCTTACACCCATGGTGTAATGGTTGAGGAACCATTACACCATTTATCGTTTCCCAGTATTACAGATTCCCAGAATACTCACTACGAAAATCATGCCAAGTGAAACATGCAGAAATTTCACTCCTACCTTCGAATAAAATTAAAATTGAACAACTGATCATCGATTCTCTGCTCGAATTAGAGAAAAAAAGTTATTCAGTAACAAAATGCTTACCGGTTCCTGTTTTCGACTTTCTGTGTAAAAAATTACTTCATCTTAACACCATTAAGGGTAGCAATACGTTACTCGGTCGGATATCATTACCACCTCATGTGTGCGTTGTACGTATCGCCATATACCCGCTATGATATAAATTTATTATTTGCTTTACTCGGTTCCAATACGTAAATCTTAGTACTTAGCAATTTGCGACGCCCGTCGCGTCGGGAGCTCACTGGAGCGAAACACCTTGGTGGAAATCTTGAGAGAAAACATTTTTTTCACGTATCGAGCTGCTGTTGCTACTGTTGGTACAGCGACATGTTGAATATACCATCGAAAGCACATACGAAAATAGAGAATCGTCAGAATACGAGTAGTAGGATGTTATAGTGTGGCTTGAGATCAAAGAGGATGAATTTTGAATGGGCCTTATTTGCGTATACGGTTTACTTTAACGAAAGACATCTGCGTGTAATAAAATGCAAATGGGTTTTATTCTTTGGCAGTATTCTTTAAAGCTCTCGATTCTCAACTTATTGATACTCTATGGTGCCGGAGTCGAAATTTGTTTATATTATGGGTAATTCGTACGATTACCAGCACCTGTTGTGTTGTTGTGAACACATATGCACGAGTAGGAAGATGGGTATTCGTATGTGGTACCGACGTCAGTAATAATGACGATAATTATTTAGCACGAATTCTATTTCGATGTACGTATGTACGTGTATTTGACGTACTGGTGTGAATTTTCGATACGATTTTTCGCCAGAGAAAATGAAACGTAGAACTTTAGCACCTAGATACCTACGATAATGATACGTTGGTGCAATGGTGTACCTACGTATAGCTAGGAAAAAGTTGATGATTAATATTGAAACACAGATACGACGACGTTTGCGATAATGGATAAGCTATGAAATCAACAATATCGGTGGCTCGGTCACGCAAGCTTTTTCGAGAGAGTATAATACGCCGGTGGTGCGAAGATGAATGCGCGCCATGCGTTTCATTGTGGCATGCTAAGTCGAGCTTGTGATGAAAGGGATGTTGTTTAAAGTTGCGAGTACTACATGTATTCGTTCATTCTCAAGTTGTGTATTTATTTTCGCTATACGTTTCGTAGACGCGTGTATTTTACGTCGCGTATTCGAATTTATTTTTTTCTAAATTGATAAAATACCTGTAGTTACGCCTTTTTTGAATTGAGGTGTGAAATTTGTACGAAAACGCGAGGCATAGTTATTTTTCGACCGAAACAGCCGGTTTGTATTTTACGTTTTTGTCATAATTCACGAGTTTTTCCGGTGTTTGATTTTAATCGCTGTTTTATTCGCCGGTTTAGTCGTCGTGTTAGTTTATGCTGCTGCAGTTATTCCAATTTCGTGCGAAAATTTCATTTTACTTTTTTTTTTAAATTATTTTATTGAGGGAAAAATGACGATGTTATCAATTTTTCTGTTCGAAGAGATCATTTTTTTATCGAGTTATTTTTGGATATAAAGTTTTTGAGTAGGATTTTTCTGGAATTGATCAATTTCGAGCAAGATGTATGAACGATTTCGACTGTTCTAAAAAATTCATCAATTTCTTAAATTTTTCCAAGTTTCGAAATTAATTTCACTCACTAGTGATTTTTATTCTGGATTTTTCTTAGCCAAGAATGGCGAAAAAGTACTCAATTTTTTCAATGAAACTCTGGACTATTTTTTAGGGTTTCCATAACTAATTTACTTGATATTTAATTCTTTTTTTACCTTGCTTGAAATTTTCCCCCTTTTCAAAAACGAGAAAACCGAAAATTTGATGAATTCTCGTTTTCGACTTATTTCATTAAAATGTTTCCCATTGTTGGTCTTGAATTTGAAAAATTTGTTGAAAAGTTTTTCAATATTGCAAAATTTGAAAACCTGTTATCGTTATTATGTTCCCTAAGTGTGAAAGTGGCAGAAGAAAAAAATTTAGGCAGCATCATAGTATACGAATAACAATTTTGTTGAATCGTGAAAAATTTATGGGTCGTAAAACTTCATAAATTGATGAGAAATTGAAAAAAGAAAAGTTGTGGAAATTTTTATTTTTCAATTTCTGTATACTTTTCGAGGGAAAAAATTATTCTTGGAAAATTTTACGGCGAGACGAGAAAAAGAATAGAAAAAGTTGTGATGGGCAATCAATGGGTCTTTGAAGAAGAAGTAAATGAAAGTAAATTTACTGGGTTTCAGAAAAATTGTAAAGTGATCACCTTTACTGCTTGACTTTTAATTATCAAAGGTATTAGTTTGTGCGGATAAGGGTTATCGAGTTCTCGAAGATTTGCTATCTTTAAGCTTCGAGCAAATAATGAGGATTATAGTGGGATTTTCTTAAGCCAATGCTGCTTAGTTATTGGTAATCTGAAATATTAAATATTTAATCAATATTATAGACGTGTTGTAGGAGTAGTAAAATTAACGATGAATATATCTATAGGATTTTCTCTCTCTCATTCTTTCTACCTGTACCTATCTTTTTTAATATCAAAAAGTTCATGGGAATGTTTTACGTGTAGATACAGTAGACGTTTGTCTGGCTTTGAGGGAGAAAATGCGTGTAAAATAGAAATTATAGTGTAATAATTTGGATCGAATTTTTATTTTTGTTTTTTAAATGAAATTAAAGAAATAGTTTTGGAGTTATCTAACAACTTGATCCATAATTTTAAAATTTTGACTCAAATACTTTTTGATATTTACATTTTTCAATTTGAAAGAAAAACTCACCAGTTTCATCTATAATGAGACTTTCATGTTTGTTTTTCCCTTCTTTTCCAATTTTTCGAACTATTGCTATTACAATAATTTCGTCATACATATTATTCAATTTTTCAAGTGAATATTTACTCCTTTGTGCCCAGGAGAAATCAGATAGATGAAATTTGAAAACTGAAGTCAAGTTAGTGAAGATTAAAATTTCTCACAGAAAGTATAGAAATCAAACCAAAATTATCCACTTTCATTTTCTTGCGAAAGATTGGCTACAAATTGAAGAAAAATTGCACTTGAATACTCACCTTTGAAAAATAAACAGCTGTAGTGCAAAATTTTCAATTTCATTCCCTTCCAATTTTTTTATAATTGCAGTTCTTTAGAAAAAAAGTTAGAATTTTGTGCGTCAAGACACCATGGTAAAAATTTCAGGTCTGTAACTTGAACACCCATCAGCTGGATGGGGTGCAAAATGTGGAAATTTTATGAAAAATCGACAAAAATTTGTTCTTTTACTCTTTTTTTTATAATTACTCTTATTATTTACCTGGGAAAAGTGATGAAAAAATCTTGCATTTTTTTCCCATTATTCATGAGTTTTCAACTTTTTTTTTGAAAATGGCCATATTTTGGTTTTAATTAGATAGAAATTCTCGAAAAACAAAAAAATTGGTGATTTTTTTTGGTTATTCCAGAGTTTTTGTAAAAATACAAAAATACCTAATTATTGACTAACAAGCAAAGTATCTAGTTCTACTCTTGGCATACAAATCACTATTGAATTTTCAAGACATGAATTTTAAATCACTGAAGAAATGAGCGATTACACATAGTTGATCATGTAAATGTTTGAATTTTTTCTTACAATATCACCTCAAGAAAATTTTTTCCTTTTTTCACATTTGAGTGAGTGGAGGGGAGAGGGGTCATAGATATCACAATTTTACGTGATGTCGAATAAGATGTTACGTCAAGTTTTTGGGAAGTTCAGCTTTAGGTCTTGATAATTTCGAAACATTTTTTTCTTACGAACGATATGTCTGCTTTGTTTTTTTGTGAATTCGTATTTTCAGTATGAAAAATTGTACCGAAATATCAAATAAAGTTGCGTCCTCTCTCCCCCCCCCCCATCATAGTTATCTTCTTTTTATCTATACTGGCTCATTTCTTTGTCAAGCAGGGTAAAATATATTGTAAAGTGTAAAAATGAATCATTTTCATCTTCTAATTTGTTCTTCACTTCATAAGTTCGTTTTCATTGTAAATTCGGGATAAGGTGTTCAATAGTTTCGTTTCTATTCAACTAGTTCATTTCGTGTCAATTTTGCTATGTTGAGAACCCTTGAAAATCGGCCAGAAAAAATACACAAATCCATTTCTAACGATCTGAAATAACCTAAAAACACCTACATTACGTCTCTTTAGCTCGAAAATTTTCCCAAGACTGAATTTTTTCCACGAATCAAACTCGTAGACGAATACTGACGCAGGTAGTCGAACTTCTAACCACATTGCGAAATTCTGAAAGCACAACTTTTTCAATCCTATTTCCTGGCGCCGTGCATATTTTCCACACCCGTACCGCCCAAATTTTGATCCACAGTGGTGAATAATTTTTGATTCCACGCGTTGGCTGGAAGTTTTCTTGGAATAGGCAGCAGTATATTGTGTTTTTGTACACGACGGCTTTGTTAACGTATTTCGAAACGCTTAAACTCTCGCGTTCGTTGGTTTTTCTCCAAAGTCGACAAAAGGGTTGGAAAATTTTCAACACCGCATTCGCATTCGGACAAGTTTTTGTCGGTGTTTTTAGATAAACATTTGGTGTTTGTGTTTTACACGGTAGAGTGTATATTATCGAATGTTAATATTGTTTCGCGTGTATTCTGCTTCTCGAGTCGCGTATGGGTATGGTTTTTTTACTGTTGTAGGTATCGAAAATATGAAATTTATTGCCAATTACAAAGGTCGATCGGCGAGTGTTGTTATTAGAGCGTAAAATTCGCTTAAAAATATACCGCCGCAGTTAACAGCGTGCTTTTTATCGTACGAGGAGCAAAATCGAACGCCAAGAGAGAGATCTTTTGTGCAATGTAAATCAACTCGAACTAGTTCTCGTATTAATTTCGTGATCGATTTATAAAATCGTGTCGGTCGTAAACTGCTAAAAGAAAAATCATCTATGCTCGACTCCCTCCCTCTCCCCCGTTTTTACAACACGATGAAACTAATGGCTGGGAAAACTCCACTTATCTGAATTTCAAACGATGTGTCAAAAGGTCGTAAAACTTTGCCGCGGTATAAATACTTGCGGGGTGAAAAGAACGCTGAAAAAAACAATTTTTTAAACAATTTTGCCCGGCCAAACTTTATCGTTACCAGTTTTTCTTCTCGGGTTGCGAGTTGGCGTGCCGGAACGAGCGAAGAAGGGATCGAATAGCGAATTAATTTCGGCCGAAATTAAAACACAAAAGAATGGTACAATTTTTACAACCGAAAAAAAGAAAGAAAAGAAATTGATGGCGTTGAAAAGCGTAGTCGAATTGTCGAACATGGTAGCAAGTTTTTGTACTAAATGTTGGTCTGTGTGAATGTGAAATATACGATTATGTTTTCGCATTGTTTTTGGTGCCTTATCTCGGCGGTTTTTTCGGCTCGCGAAATACGACATTGCGAGGGGCGTCTAGAATAAAAATACAAATCTACATTTTTCTTTATAATCTCGGTAATCTTTTGACGGAAGTGTTAGCATACGTATTTAGAATTAAGGCAAAACAAATCACTTTTTTTTACCCTCATTTCGTCGATGCCTGTCATTTGTATTTTGATCACGTCTTTTTTTTTTTGGTTTCCTCGTACGGGTTTTCTTTTTTTGATGAAATTGAGGATGAATTTTGGCTTGGAATTTTCTACAATGATTACGTATCGCTGGCCACGAATTAGTGATTTTTTATGCTTTCGAATGAATCTCGTAAAAGGGTTTAGGTCAAGATTTTAATCAAACGTGGGTATACTGGAAACGACCATAAATTACGATGGAAATTTTCTATATGAGAGAGGTGTGATAATTTCGAATTCCCGAATGCCCGAATTCTTCGAGTGGTAGTTTACGTTTGCGCGTTGGTTTTCGCTGGTGGCCTTGTTGATTCGGTATCCACGTAGAGGAAGAGGAGTAAATAAGAGTGAAATAGGAGTGCGGGAAAGAGGGGTACGTTTCCTCGAATATTTTCGTAAAATTCGAAAAAGTTCCCAAGAACTCGTCTTATTTCCGAATTGATCAGAAAAAATGGAAAATTTTCAGATTAATTGGAAAATTTCCCAACAATTGAAAAGAAAAATGATGCAAGATTTTTCTTTAGAGAAGTTGAAATTTTGGTATAAATAATTATAAAAGTGGTAGAAATTGCCAAAAAATTATGAAAATTGCAAAAAAAAACCGTTTTAATTATTTACATTGATAAAAAACATTCAAAATAGTTTTTAAATGGTCTAAAGACGGGTTAAAATTTTCAAAAATATGAAAATTGTCGAACTTTTGATAAAAGTTATTGAAAATATCGTAAAAATAGTCAGAAGATCGTGAGATTTGTTGAAATTTTCGTAAAAGTCAGTAAAGATGATGAAATAACAATCAAAAGAATCGTCAATTTGTGAGAAACGTCGTTAAAATTGTCAAAATTGTCACAAAAATCATTGAAAGTATTGTAAAAATGGTCAAAAAGTCACGAAAATTGCAGAAAATTACGTAAAATTTGTTCATTTTCAACGAAAAATCAGCAATTCAGAATCAACTGACATTTCTTCGGTTTGCTTCGAACTACGGGACGATATTGATAATTTCTTCAGCAACTACAATCATACCTACGATTTTCGTCAAACGTGTTCACATCGACCGGTATCACATTGGAAAAAGAATCAATACTTTTCACGGTTATTGTGCAATTTTTAAAAAAATGTAAAATATTTACAATAATTTTCATTTTTTTGATTAATTTTTTTTAATTTCAACATTTTTTATGATACCTACTCAAAATACTAGTGGTACTATTCAACAATTTTTACGAGATTTTCGACAATTTTCATGATTTATGAAACAAATTTTAATTTTAATGACCTTTTTTTATGATTTTCATGATTTTTTGACATTTTTTACTACATCATCTATTCATTTTCATGAAATTTGTATTAATTTTGACGATATTTTCGACTGGTTTTATGATTTTTGAACTAATTTTATGGTAGTTTTGATTTTTACCGGAGTTTTAACAATTTTGAACAAAAAAATCAACATTTGAGAATTTCAAAATTTTTAAAACGATTTTTATGATTTATTTGGCCATTATCATCACCATGTTGGAACCTCTATAAGACACTTCAGAGGCTCTCATCAAATGTACGGGCAAAAGAACGACCTCCCTAAGTCAATTTGAGTGCTGGGATGGGTATATGGACATCATTCGAGCGTTTTCAATGACATTTTTTTCTGAAAAATAGCGCGTATTTCAATTTTTGCAATTTGGTAGGCACAACAGTGGTGGAAATTTTAACAAGAAATGAAAAAATTAAGTGGTTACTTCACAAATTACACGCGATTCGATCTTTCTTTGATATTTCAAAAAGGAATCAATTAGTTAAAATAAGAGGGAGAAAATAAATAAATGAAATGATCTTAAATTTTCGAAGTTTTTTTGACTTTCATCTTAATATCTATCTTTTAAGAATGGCATTATGACAAAATATCAGTATATCAGATGGCAGTAAGTTTTCGTTCCATCTTTTTGTGCACCGGCCTCCTCCCCTAATTGAAGTTATGCAAAATTTTCTAAATGTTGGAATCATTTGTCTCATGATTAGGTAATACTTTATTTGGCAAAATTGTCGAACTTGATAGCAATCATTTGATTTGAGAAGATGAAAACGTGAAAAAATCCATTTCCGGCTAAAAATGTAATTTCTCAAAAAAAATTCTCTCGCTGACTTTGCTTAGGCAGTACTTTGTTTTTTATTTTTTCTCATTTTTTGAAAATATCTATCTTGAATCAGATAAATTATTGCCTGCTTTGAAGTTGTAGAGATGGCACCAGTTCAAAGGTGAGCTAAACCACTTAATCAAACTCTACACTCAAAATTCAGAGGAAAAAATTAATTTTTATTATCATCCAAAAAGAAAATGTTTCGATTTTGATGCTAACAAATTTACATTTCGTTGCTTTAAAATCTTTTTTCGAAAATTTGCCCTGGCTTCGCTCATGGCCACACGTTAACCAGATAACAAAGGCATACAAAACAGCCAGAATTGAAAAACTCCGTGAAATTTCCTTCGCATCTAAATCAGCAATCACTGTGAAAAAATTTCAAATTATTCGGCTTCAACCAAAAAAAAAAAAAAGTCAGATTTACCACTGCATTTTTCTACTCGTAATGCAATGAAATGGAAAATTACATTTTCAAGTAATTTCAGTCGAACAAATTTCTCATTTTCAATCTCTCCAATTTTGGACTTACAGTCAAGTTTTGCCAACCTAAGATATACCAGGTGTCGAAAGAAAAAAACCATTACAAAGGTTCGATTTGTTTATCTGATAATTTTCGTGCTCCGGTTGCGAGTTGAGAATGTCAAGCCACCTAGACTCTGAGTTCGGTATTTCAATGTGGGAAAAGGAAAATAATTCGATTTACTGGGTGGATTTAGACACGACAGGGGTAAGGTCGGATGTCGGGGTAAATTTGCTTGTCGCAAAGTAATGAAGTTTTGGTGGTTGGTTTTCTGATGAAGTTAGTATTTGCGGTGTCTTCAATTTAACGAGTTCCATAGTCCGATACACCAAGCCACCGAAGTAAAGAAGTGTAAATTAATATCGTTGTATAATGGGAATTCTCTCGCCAGAATCGTTTGACTTTATTTCATCCTCTGTTTTTCTGCTTCGTGTCTTTTATCTCCGAACGGTAAAACAATTTTAAACCGAGTACAAAAGGTGCGTTGGATTTTATTCGATATGTGTACCTACAAAAAATAGGTACACATCGAGTATCGAAGATTTAATATGAAAGCGAAATCGAATGGAATTCGTTGTTCTTTTTTATGTATGTTCATTTATATGAAAGAAATCTTGGTATTTTATTGAAAAATGATCATGCTAGTGTTTTTTTTTGGTAGGTGTTTGTTTTTGTTTTTTCTCTCGCTTGATTGGGCGGATAACGAAATCACTTGTTTTTGTTTTCCATTTTATACCGATTATTATTGGAATGTAAATTTTTCAGCTTTTTTCAACCTTTGGCTGGTATTATTTGATTCCCAAGCTTTGAAAAAGTTTGCTAAATTGGAACGCCTTCGCCTTTGTGATATCGAAGATTGCTTCGAGTATACTTACCCATTGTTTATGAGGTTTTCGATCGTGGGATGCACAGTGAATTAGGTGCCTACTCGTATGAATAAGTTTAATTTGAACTACTTGTTGAGGTAGGTATGTGTAATTGTGTAGGAAATCAGACGACGATGGTATGTCACGATTCGAACTACATTTGTAATACCTACAATTTACATGATGATGAGCTCATCCTTCTGTTTTTGTTTCGAACACTCGAAATTGATTGAATTTTTGAAATCAGTAAACAAGCTGCTACTTCTAATCGAAAAAAATCTGTAGTAAAAATCTATTTGTTCGATAATTCACATATTACTAGATAATCATTAAAATTGAATCTATTTATGAGCAGATTTCCTTCTTTTTTCCTGGCCTTTTCAATTTGGATTAAACAGGGCTACCTATGGGGCTAATATCAGAAATAATCTACAAAAAAAGAAATTTTTGAAAAATTGAAATAATTACCTAAGTATATGTTTTTCAAACTCAGCTTTTTATTTTCTAGGGGAAAAATGATTTTTTTGTGGAATAATGAGGTATTTTTTAAAAATCAAATCGATTGCTTTGTGGTCGACCATTTCTTTCAGAATTTTTACCGATTTATACGCTTGAATTTGTTTAAAAAATCGAACTACTACTATTTTTAAAACCCCTCTTCATGTACCTTATTTTCTAGAGAATATTGCGAAATTCCCTCTTTTCACTTCCTACAATTTTTTACGGCTGGACGAGGAATGAGTTGAATTTTTTTGGAAATATCTACTTATTAATAATATGGAGCAAGATCGATGGACGATTTCGACTGTTCCAAAAAATTCATCCCTGCCCTGACTTTTTCCTTTTTTTTTCAAAATCAATTTCCTCGTGATTTTGATTCTGGCTATTTTTGGAACCAAAAATTTCCAGTCATATTGATCCAATATAATTTTTACATAACTTTATCTTTAAAAGCATGCGTGATTTCTGAATTTTTTTTGCAAGCTCAAAAAGTCGTTTGAAATCTCAAAAAATTATCCAAGAAGTTGAATACGAATATCTGGCAAAATGTATAAAAGTCATTTTTCCAAGTCCAAAAAGTCAGGTTAATCCAGTCTTAAGATGTCTCACTTTTAGAAACTTAAAAAAAATAAGGTAAAAGGCTGTTTGACAAAATGTCTACAAGTCGGCGTGATTTCTGAATATTTCTATGTCTAAAAAGTCGTTCGAAATCTGAAAAGTAAAGGCTGCCTGACAAAAAGTATGAAAGTCAGCGTGATTTCTGAACCTTTATGTGTCCAAATAATAGTTTGAATTTGAAATGTCAAAAGTTTTCGTTACGGTCGTTTGAAATCTTAAAAGTTTGTCCAAAAAATCAAATGTCTGACAAAATATCTAAAAGTCATCATCAGAAGATCGAAATAGTGAGCGTGGTTTTTAAATTTTTTCTTTACTCAGAAAGCAAAGTGCTACTTCGCTTCCTCTCGCTATCTCACGAGTGACCAAATACGCACTTTTCTCCCTCGATTAAGAAAAATATCGTTCAAAACTAGGAGGAAAAACTAATTTTAGACTCTTGCGAGTTGTTACCCTCGCTTCGCTCGTGTAAGAAACCTCACAATCGTCGAAAATCATTTTTTTTTCCCCTGTTGTAAAATATACTATTTCAAGTCCAAAAAGTAGTTTGAAATTTCAAAAATTGTTCAAGTTGAAAAAGTACAATGTCTGACAAAATATCCAAGTCAGCAAGATTTCTGGATTTTTCCAAGCCCAAAAAGTCGTTTGAAATGATAAATTTTTTTCAAGTCTTAAAAAAGTCTGACAAAATGTTTAAAAGTCATCTTCGAGGAATTTCATTGCTCAAAGTAAAATCATATCCTATGCTAATACAAACAGCCAGTAATAAGTACGGGTGGCCCATTTAGAAGGCTGATGGTTTTGAAAATGAAAAAATGAGATTTGTACTGCAAAAAATCTCAAAAACTAAGCCCCCTAGAAGAAAAATAATGGCTCGTAGGAGAAAAGAAAATTCAAGATCTACAATTCTCATCCCTTGCAATTTTTTCGTGGCACGCTTAGTTTTGGCCAGAAAATCCATGTTTATGGGAAACATTGTAGCGGTAGGATTGTGCGCCGGAGATATGGCTGCACTGCGTGATACGAATTAGTAGGTAGTAGTTGCTACTTGCTAGTAGTATCTTTCGTTTGCGAGCGAGCATATCGTTGGCATTTTGTGTACCTGTTGTGATTCAACCCTGCAGTGGTACACATAAAAAATCACACAAATGGTACACTGTGGTGAATTTCACCACCTCATTTAAATAAGACTTCGAATGCGTTTATTGAAGTATGGTTATGACTTCATGATTAACAAACGTCTGAGTATTGAAAAATAGTAAAAAAAATCAAGTTGGGGATTTTTAGTTGCCTATCTTACCCCTTGAAGAAGTCATTTCTAAAAATCTCAGAAAACGATCGAAATTTTGGAAAGTGTCGAGAATTTAGCTAAAGTAAATTTAATTTAGGGTAGAACTGGGAGAGGAGGGACAATTGACCATGATGCCTCACACCCCCACCCCTTCCCTCCACCCGCCCCCTTCACCAAAGTAATCATAATACCAAGAAAGATGAGTCAAATTTTAACATTAATTCATTTTTACAACCGAGACATCGTTTCAGTTGATGCTGTTTGCAGAAGCCCTGTCCACATTTGTCACAGTCGTCTATTTTTTTTCGTTTTGTTT
>FIZU01065615.1:0-25114 GCA_900064475.1 Pseudococcus longispinus
TTGTGAATTTTTTAGTCAAAATTGTCATTTCAAGGTAAAAATCATCTTTTTGGTCATTTTAGGTTCTTTTAAAAATATCATTAAGAAAAATATTACGGTTGAATATTGAAAATTTTATGTCTAAAAGTCAACATTATCTCTGAAATTTTCAAATTCCAAAAGTCAATGGAAATCTTTAAACAAATTTTCGAAGTCTAAAAAAGTTTGACAAAATGCCTAAAAATCAAAAATATCAACGTTTAATTTTTATAAATTTCAAAAAGTCTGACAAAATGTTTAAAAGTCACGGAAAATGTCAGCGTTGCGGACGGACACGTCCTGGATTTAATATATATGGATGTATCAAAAAATCATGAAAATGGTGTAGTATATTTGGTTGTTTTTTTTTGGAAAAATTCCACGTTGTAAGGTCTGTTTTTATGATATTTCGCTTGCGAATCCAAAAATGGGGAACTCGAACCAAAAATATAGATCACGACGACAAACGTACTTCATCGTTTCATCATCTAATTAACTCGAGTATATTCATTGTTGGTAGCCTAACACGTATGCATACCATGTATAACAATTGATGTGTTAGGGCGAGGACGACAGGGGGTTCAGGGAAATGTCAAAATTCGTCTTTTAACAAGGCTATTATGTAGTACGTATAGGCGATACAAGGCCTATTTAGACGACCGACAGTACGTAAAAGGACCAAGAGAGGATCCGAGGGAACGTACCGAACGCAGCTCGGGCCTGGAACGTGCGAAAAGAAAAAATAATAGCGATATGGGGTTGCGGCAGAGGGGGAGTATTCACGTCATGTCCATTTAATAAAACATTCAGAACAGCGTTGACATTTAATTTTATTTATTATTTACTAATGGACTATATGCTTTTGGAATTTAGCGAAGTATAAACGGGGGCCCCCCAATAATACAATGACTCATCGTACATTTATTATACGAGCAATATAATTAGATAAATAAATAGACGCCGGCTTTACAAGTACAGTGCAGCGTACGTACGTAGTCGACGACAGCGAAAATAATTCGATAAGAAAATACATGTCCCTGGTCGCCGCCTTTGCCGGCTGTATCGAAATACGAGGGCAATAGGCTTCGCAATGGAATGGAACGTGTTGCATTTACACGATTTGGGGCTTTTATGTGATAAACGACGAGGTCGAAGAAACGCAGAGAACAAGGCAACAGGAAAATTACGAGCCTGTTGGCGTTTGCTGGTGCTGTAGACCTCGATGTACGATACCATACCATGCATTAAGTAAATTTCATTAAGAAATATTTACGCGATGATAATAATTCGAGTAATAATTCACGCGTAATATTTTGGAACAAAATGCCAACGAAGCCATCTCATCCTCGCTGTGCTCCCTTTTTCGAGAACTCTAAGAGGGTGAGAAGGAAATTCCGTTGACATATGCGCATCTTCGTGCATCGAAAAAGTAAAAATATTTCCAACCAATGTGAAATCCGAAATCACTCGTTGATAAGACGCGAACGCCAAGACGCCGAGCGAAAAAAAATCACTTTAGATGTGTGCGGCGGTAAAACTCTTGGGCTTTTCCGCCAACTACAAGAGTTTACGATTAGCGATGCAAAGTGCTGCGAAATATGATGTTTGAATGGTGGCACGGAGCTCTCTGTATTTTGTGCGTCTCGTTCGCTCATTCGCTTTACACGGCGATGTGTCTTGGCGGGCTGTCTGGGGATTTCACGTTTGTTATCGCTTTGATAGAATGTGACTGATATTAAATCGCCGGGGATTTTACCAGAGGCGGAATTCGTTTATTTATTTCGCGTATAGAGCGTCGAGTCGAGTCGCGTACTCTGTATAGTCGGTTTTTACTTGATTTAGTTTTGTCGTCTCTGTATGTGTGTACTCTTATAAATGTAGGTATGGGTACCTATATTTATAGGTATGTACTCGTGATATAGATAGATACCTATTCGAGGGTGTACGTACGTGTGACGAGTTGAAGTTCATTAAATTAAACCGTACGTAATACGTATCGTTTTAAAGTCAAGTTATAGTACGTATTCTAGCGTACAAATAGAAATACGTACTGGATGTGTTTGAAATACGTCGTGCATCGCGAAGGGAGCAGCGAAAGGAGTAGGGTAGAAGTGAGATCGTTCTATAGTATGTAAATAACGTACGATATTCGTATCGAGTCTTATGAGTTAATGATAGAAACCACCAAGATGCATAAAATAAGGTGATACGGTGTTTTAAAATTAGACAAATCCTTCGAATCCGAATTATTTTGCGATATTGCGAAGAAAATGGAAACTGAGACAAAAACCACCCCCTGGACCACCTCGTGAAATGGCTAAAAAAAACAATTTTGAAACAATTAAATTTTTCCAAATTTAAAAGTCAACTGATCACTTTATAGATTCGTTCAAAAATCGAAAAAGTCAGAATTTCTGAAATTTTTCAAGTTCAAAAAGTCTATGAAAATCTGAAAAATTTTCTAATTCCAAAAAATTCAGACAAAAAACCTAGAATCAAATTTTTTAAGTTGAAAAAAATCCAAATTGTTCGTCCGACACTTTCTTGAAATTTTTCAAGTCCATGAAGTTGAAATTTTCCAAGTCCAAAAATTAATGCGAGTTCTTAAAAATTTTCCAAGTCCAAAAAAAGCTGACAAAATGTCTAAAAGTCAATTTTTGGAGTTGAAATGTGTAAAAATCAGCATTATTTCTGAAATTTTCCAAGTTCAAAAAGTAAATGGAAATCTGAAAATTTTTTCAAGTTCAAAAAAGTCCGACATAATGTCTAACCTTAGGTAAATGGCTGGCTGACAAAATGTCTGATTTAAACTTGATTGAAATTTTTCGAGTTTAAAAAAGTTTGACAAAATGTCCGAAAATTAACCTGATTTCTAAAATTTTCTTAATTCAAAAAGTCTTAATTATTTGTCTGACAAAATGTTTGAAAGTCAGCAAGTTCAAAAAGGTCTGACAAAATGTCTAAGAGTAGTGTTAGGTAAAAAGCTGTCTGACAAAATGACTGATTTCAACTTTCTTGAAATTTTTCAAGTCCATGAAGTTAAAAGTTTTCAAGCCCAAAAATTAATTTGAGTTTTTAAATATTTTCTAAGTTCAAAAAAGTCTGACAAAATGTCTGAAAATCAATTTTTCAAGTTAAAAAAAATTTAGATTGTTTGTCTGACAAAATGTCTAAAGGTCATCGTCAAGGAATTTCGTGTCGGTTTTTCCGGACACGAACAATGGGCAATTAAAATGTACAGTTGAAACGATAAACATTGTAGCATCCACAAATCCTCATTAAAATAAACAAAAATGATGCAAAAATAGTAAAATTTGTAAAAATTTTGGAAAATGAGAAAATTTTAGCAGCTTTTACAAAATTTTTCGTATATTTCATGACTTTTTGACAATTTCTACACTATTTTTGAAAATTTCAACAGTTAACAATATTTTTGGTGATTTTTTTTTCTGTCATTATTCGTTTTCAAATTTTAAATAATTTTTATATAAATAACAATTATTACAAATTTACCACATTTTTGATGATTTTGATGATTTTTGATGATTGTTTTTATATTTCGAACGATTTCTATGAAAATTTTTGACGAGCAAACCTGTAAAAAAGTCACGAAATTCCGGCAAGAAAATCCGACATAAAATTCCGTCAAACTGAAAATTTTAGACATTTTTTCAGACTTTTTTAAACTTGGAAAAATTTGAAGATAATTATTTTTAGACATTTTGTCAAACACTTCAGATTTTTTGGTCTTGAAATATTTTAGAAATTCTGACTTTTTCTATTTTGAAAAATTGCATGAAATGGTAAGTTAAGTATTGAACTTCGAAAAATTTAGAATTTTTCCAAATTTGACTTTTGAACATTTCACGAGACATGATATCATTGAGAGATTTTGTCACACAAAAAAAAATTGACGAAGACTTTTAGTCATTTTGTCAGACTTTTTGGAATTGGGAAATTTCAAAGATCACGCTGACTTTCAGACATTTTGTCAGACTTTTTTGTACTTGGAAAATTTCAGTTTTATGGACTTATTCTGACTTTTCCATTACTTTTTCCATGACTTTTTTTTACATATCCAATGTTTTTTTCTTCAAAAAATTTTTGTAACTACCAAAAAAAACACGAAAAAAATTGACTGAATTTTGTCTCATAAAAAGACAAAAATCCATGACTTTAACAATAAAATCCGTGACTTTTCAATGACCTCGTAAATTTTTGCATAATACACTACTTTTTCATGACCCCTTTTTGAAATCTGTGACTTTTCCATGACTTCTATGACTCCGTAGATACCTTAAATCCGAATTTCTCGATATATGATCACACCAAATAAAATCAAACACCCGATTTTGCCCCTGCAATTCAAAACACCGGCAAACATTCATCGTTGAATTCAAAATATGTTGCCTATCAGCCAATTTGAAGGCTGTACATTCCTCATGAAACACACTGTATACACCTTTTTCAATCAAAAACTGAACTCTGCGAGAAAATCGAGCTTTTAATGAGAAAGCTGCTGAGAACAAATGAAGTACACCCATGTATATGTATGGCCGAACCGTATACGTATAAACAGACTGGCGGTATATACGAGAAAATCGTACATTACGTACATATATTCGTTGGCTGGCTCACGCTATAATAAAATACGAAACGGAGGCAGAAGAAGGACGCTTCGTGCCGCAATAAATCTCCACTTTAACTGGCACCCGTGAAGTAGATGAGAAGAAAAACACGCCATTATTTTTGTATTACAGACATTAACGAGCTGGATTTTTTGGACGATTGGTTATACGGTTCGCGGGGGTATTCTCTCGACGGCGGTGCGGTATCATTGCTATATACATACGTGTATTTTCGCACCATCGGCATCGGCGGCAGCATTGCCCGAAGAAAAAAAAAGGCAACCGAGCAATACCGCGAAATAAAAACGAATTCGCTGCGTGGTAACTATGAATTTCAATTTGGAGAGCTGTCAATATACGGCTGCGGTATTTTTTTCCGCCTTCGATGCCGGAATGCTGCAGCCCTCGACGATGACGCTTTCGGGTGATCCGCTAAACGCGGCGCGGTGGCCGTCCAAATGGTTATAGCGATTCCGGTACATAAAGACGCGAAGGCGCGAGCAGAAGAGGAGGCAAAAAGAAACGTTCGAATTACAGTATCGAATGGGTTAAAAAGACCGTCAGCGAGGGGCAGCAGAGGGACGAGACAGAGGCAATTTCTTCAAAATGAATTCGCCATTTTAACGACTCCGCTCTTATAATAGTATAGCATGCTATAGCAGCTCTGCCTGGTCACGGTAATGAAGAAATATCGAAATCACCGCTCGTTATCTGTTAACTTTTCGCCTGATATAATAGCTCCGGCCGCAGATTGAAGCAATGGCCGAATATATATAATATACGCGTACTACCACACTATAGCGTGGAAGTTGTATTCACTGCGATACGTTACGTACGTTTATACTATATCTATAGAGCGGTGAAAATGGTGATACCCCCTTAAATTCTGCGTCTAAAGCCCATTTATTTAATGGCTTTCTGACCGTTCGTTCGCCGTTTCGGTCAGAAATTATAGCCCCGCGCGTGCACCCGCGCACCGTCCTCCGTCCACCTTAAAGAGGTGAATGGGTGAAATCGAATTCCGCAACCGAATATATTTCCTATACATATATGTACGTATTACATTTTCCTTCTTTTAAATAGACCAGAATCACCGTCGTCGTCGTCGTCGTCGCAATTTTTTTAATGAAATCGGCCCCGTGATTTTGTGAATTCTCGCTCATCCCCCTTCTACGCACAGCCGTTATCGGGAAACGACAATACGAGGATTAAACGACCCGCCTACGTGGAGAAGAAAAAAACCTCCGTGGACCATGGGCGACGATTTACGAGCTGCGTTTTGCCATTCTTTACCAGCTTTATTGGTGAATAGATGGGACATCAGTTCAATCAGCAGATACGCAGATATTTATAGGGAATTTGACTCGATTCAGAAAGAAATCATCACTATTTTGTACAGGGTGTCCCGGTAGCAGTGCAATGCCTTCAAACTAGAGATGCAGCTAACCAAACATCACAGGTGTATGCATGATTGCGGACCCACTAGTTCTGGTAGATGTTTCAAAAGGTTGTAGCTGCGCTGATAATATAGATAGGTAATTTTTTTTGAAACTTTCTTGTGGAACTTTTCAAGCTCTACAAAATGAGTTATTATCATGTTTTGCCTAACCCTAAAATTGAAGGAGCTACAATGATTTAAAAATTATTATGCTTCATAGCTCCTTCAATTTTCAAGTCATGCAAAATTTTGTGAGAATATTTTTTGTTGAACTTTTTGAGCCCTACGAAATGAGCTAATAATTTTTTTCCTAACTCTGAAATTGAAGGAGCTATAATGATTTGAAAGTGAGTATGCTTCATAGCTCCTTCAATTTTCAAGTTATGCAAAATTTTGTAAGAACCATTTTTTGCTGAACTTTTTGAGCTCCACAAAATGAGCCAATAGTTTTTTGCCCAACTCCAAAATTGAAAACATGAGAGACTATTTTGAAAATTTTTTGAAAAAAAAATTGAATTTTGAGAAAATGATGTCACTTTATTTTTTTAATAGTTGAAGTTCCTTCAATTTTAGAGTTATGCTGAACATTGTTAGCTCATTTTGTAGAGCTCAAAAAGCTCCACAAAAAAAGATTCTTAAAAATGTTGCATAACTTGAAAATTGAAGAAGTTACGAAGCATACAAATTTTCAAATCATTGTAGCTCCTTCAATTTTAGAGTTGAGCAAAACATGAATATAACTCATTTTGTAGAGCTTGAAATGTTCTCCAAGAAAGTTTCAAAAAAAATTTATTTATCTGTGTTATCAGCGGAGTTACAGCATTTTGAGACATTTATCAGGACTCGTGCATAAGTTTGCTCCTTCAAATCCTGGGGCCGGCAAACACACATGCACTTATATAGTTTAGGTAGCTGTATCTCTATTTTGAAGGCGATGTACTGCTACCAGAACACCCTGTACCTTCACTGAAATTTGTTTTAGAATTTTTTAATTTCAACTCAATAGCTCCTTCAATTTTTAAGGTAGGCAAATTGTTCATCCTATGTTTTCTCTTAAATGGTACCTGTTTGTTTCAAATTTTCAAGTTTGCCAGATCATTCATCAGGCATCCCTCAGAATGGCCCATCCAGATAATGTTTTCCTTGCAATATGACAGATAGGCAACTACTTTTGTACTCAGGATACTTCTGCTATGAACACCCTGTATAGTAATTTGATAGGTAGGCTATCGTTGTTTCGCTTCTCCTGGAGGTAGATTCCAATAATTTTTCTTCGCCTGAAGTGAGGATATTTGGAGGGTTGCTGCGATCTGTGCCAAGCAGAATGAGAAAAATCCAGCACTGTGGTTATGATGTTCTACCTCCAGAACAAATGAAGGCAAATACAGACGAAAATATTCTTGAATATTCTAGAGATTCGCAGATTCATTGGAAAAATGAATCCGGAATCTGTTTTTTGAAATTGGTTGCAGGGGCGGGGTTGAGGAAATTGCGAATATATACATCAATCGTATAATATACGAGATCGTTCGTAATAACCATACAATAGATACAGATACCCGGACATTTGCCATAAAAATATGATTTAATCGAATGGTCGCCTTACCTCTTGCTCTGGCATGAGCGAAATGCTTCTACTCGTACGTATTACCAATATATACCATCGGAATACACATATCTGAGTTGACGAGGCGAAGATAATATATTTATCGAAATGCTGTTTCTATACACTCACATGTACTTATTCGTATGTAGTACGTATGAATGTATTCGCGAACCATAAATAGAAACTCATTTGGCAAAGATAAGCGGCGCATCATTTATTTTAATAACCTATAGATCAATCATGTCGAGAAAGATTGCCATTATGTTTCACATATACATATACCCGATATTATACTATACTCTCGATCGTATTTTGTATACGAATATAGTACGTATAATTTTTCTCTTCGTCCTTCGTCGCCATTTTTCTTCTTTTTTTGCTCCCTTGCCTTGCCACGATCGTCGTAAAATCTATATTATGTATTTAAACGCCGCCACTACGCGATCTTACACGTACGTATGCGTGATTTAGTCCTCTCACAGTACGGTAGCTTGCTTTCATTTTGTATTCCACTTCTCCTCTTGTACCATACCATCAGATTCCATCACCGATTTTCCTTTTCTCGTTATCGTTTTACTCTTTGGAAATTATTTTTCGCGATAGTGCGCCCCAAATATGTGATATACTGTGCTCAATTTACGTATACATTGTGTACAGCGAAAAAATGAAATGCTTTTGATTTTCCCTTCAGCGTTTTCCTTTCCATCTTATGTTCTTTACTTGTTTTTTTTTTTTTCGTAATTTTGACCACGCCGAAAAGGATTCGAGTTCGTTGAAGTGTATCGACGCGTAACGTATCCTTAAACCTCCGCCTTCGACCAAGCTCGATACATTCGCAACAAGGTTTTTTTTACCAGTCTATTTGGCTGGTAGAGAAAAAATGGGTAATTCATTGTAAAACGTCTTCAATTAACCGTAAAATAACGTAAAATCGACTCGACGTGTTAATAATTTACCACTCAATTGCTTGGATAAATGGATACTTGACATATGGGTAATTTTGATTCGTGATGTTAGAGATACGTTTTTATTGGGCTGAATAATTATATGGCTGAATACTAGACGTCGAATGTTGAATGAAAATGATGCCTCCTTTTCGTCAATCCACCTGATAGTTGACGAATGTGTTGAAAATTGAGTTTTTTAATTTGAAAATTTGAAATACCTACAGTGAAAATTTTGAAATAAGCAAAAAAAATCTTGAAAATCATCAGAGGTGTCGTATGAATGAATGAATATTGATACAAGTGGCATGAATGAGTTGAAAAAATCGAATTTGACTTTTGAAAACTTTAAGGTAAAAATCGTTATTTTTCGTCCAATTCGTCATTTTTTTTCTAATTGTCATTTCAAGGTAAAAATTGTTATTTTTGGTCCAAACTGTCATTTTTTGTCAAAATTGCAATATTTTGGTTCAAAAATGTCATTTTAAGGTAAAAATTGTCATTTTTTGTCAAACTCGTCATTTTTGGTCGAAATCATAATTTTTTGTCAGTACTGCCATTTTTCGGTACTAATAGTCATTTTTGTAAAAATTGTAATTTTTGGGTCAAAATTGTCAACTTGAAGTAAAAATGTCTCATTTTTGGTTAAAATCGTTATTTTTTGTCAATTGTCAATTTTTTGACCAAACTTGTGACTGGTTTAGTCAAAATTGTCATTTCAAGGTAAAAATTGGTATTTTGGGTCCAAATCGTCATTTTTTGCCAATACTGCAATTTTTTGGTATAAATAGTCATTTTTGTCAAAATTGTAATTTTTCGGGTCAAAATTGCCAATTTGAAGTAAAAATTGTCATTTTTGGTTAAAATTGTTGTTTTCCATCAATTGTCATTTTTTTTTGTCCAACTTATTGCTATTTTAGTCAAAATTGTCATTTCAAGGTAAAAGTCGTTATTTTTGGTCCAAATTTTCATTTTTTGTCAAACTCGTCATTTTTGGTCGAAATTATCATTTTTTGTCAGTATTGCCATTTTTTGGTACAAATAGTCATTTTTGTCAAAATTGTAATTTTCTGGGTCAAAATCGTCAATTTGAAGTAAAAATTGTAATTTTTGGTCAAAATCATCATTTTTTGGTTCAAACTTTTATTTTTGGTCAAAATTGTGATTTTTTTGGTTCGAAATAGTCATTTTTTGTCAATCTCGTCATTTTTGATTAAAGTCATCATTTTTTGTCAATTTTGTCATGCCTTGGTTCAAACTTTTATTTTTGGTCAAAATTATGATTTTTTTGGTTCGAAATAGTCATTTTTTGTCAATGTTGTCATGTTTTGGTTCAAATTGTTACTTTTTTGTCAAAATTGTAATTTTTTGGTTCGAAATTGTCATTTTTTGTCAAACTTGTCATTTTTGATTGAAATCATCATTTCTTGTCAATTTTGTCATGTATTGTTCCAAATCGTCATTTTTTGTAAAAATTGTCACTTAAAGGTGGAAACTATCATTTTTGGTGAAAATTGTCATTTTTGTCAAACTCATCAAAAATTGTAATTTTTGGTTAAAATCGTCAATTGTCAATTTTTTTTATCAAACTTGTGAATATTTTAGTCAAAATTGTCATTTCAGGGTAAAAATTTTCATTTTAAGGTTAAAATTGTCATTTTTTGTCAAACTCATCATTTTTGATCGAAATCATCATTTTTGGTCAATATTGTTATTTTTTGGTACAAACTGTCATTTTTGTCAAAATTGTAATTTTTTGGGTCGAAAGTGTCAATTCAAGGTAAAAATTGTAATTTTTGGTTAAAATCGTTATTTTTCGTCAATTTTCAATTTTTTTTATCAAACTTGTGAATATTTAAGTCAAAATTGTCATTTCAAGGTAAAAATAATCTTTTTGGCCATTTTAGGATTTTTTATAAATGTTATCAACATAAAATCTCTTTTGGGGAAATGAAATTTTCCAGCATCATTGATAAGATTGGCTGTATTGAGAAGTTAGAACAAGAAATTTTTTAAATTTTCAAAATTGTTTTGAAATTTGAGCCATGAAACACCTTCATTTTTGGAGCTGAGACTCCATAGTAGTTATTTTTTCATAAAACCAACAACTTTTTTGAGGGGGTGGTAGCCACTGGCATGTCTTATGACTATAATTCGAATTATTCTTTCATAATTTAATGCAATATTGTTATTTTTTGTTTCAGATTCGGTAAGTACATACCTAAGATTAAAACAAAAACAGAATTGAATTCATCAACATCACGATCGCCGTGAAATCGTAAGTTACTGACAACTATGTGCTTTTAATTCATCATACAACCATTACACGTAAAAATAGAAACGAAAGGGCCGAGTAATCGCATACAGTGGGTTATCTTACGATTAAAATCCTTCGTCGCAAAATATATTGCGTCTAGTCGTCGGTTCGTCGTCCTCCAACACCCAATCTATAGGCTACTTTGAGATTACGTACAAAAGAATGACTCCGAAGCGCATTATTATGCAACGGAAGCATCTGCACCGAAGCGCCGACGTCATTATATCTGCAGCCAGCTCAGCACGAGCGTGTTCTGCGAGAATGAACAATATTGAAAAGGCTCGAACGAGTGTTTTTTCTCGTTTATCGGCAAAACGTTTTCTTTTTTGGCGCACAACGTGGAAAAGTTGGTCGGCGGATCGTGACCGGTGACCGTTTTAGGCAACGTCCGTTCGAGTTGGAAGTTTTAATGGGAGTAGCCGGCGTAGTGGAAAAAAGAATAGGAGGTTGGTTGTTTTTAGTAGGTAATCGAAAAAACATTAGCGAGATCGACAGATAACGTGCGGCTATGGCATGATTTTTCGACACGACGGTCGGCTGTAGATACGTGCTGTGCGGTGGTCGGTTTCCTCCCCCGGGCTCCCCTCTTTCCGTCCTTTTGGAGAAAATATCCATTAAAATTAATTTGGCAAAAATCCGCCGATTCCATTCGTGCGAGTCGATGAAAAGGAAGAGCACCAAGTTGGAGCTTTGGCGTAGTATATAAGCGAGAGACAGAGAAAAGCATGGTGAAAAAAAATGGGCATTGGCTTTTAGGCTGGCATTCAAAAGAGAAGATAGAACGAGAGAGAGGAATGGTACGACGATGATGAAACGGCGAGAAGAAAAATAAGCAGATAAAGATATCGTGTGACGTCACTGTATCCGGCTGCGTGCTGTTGCAATATAATCCATTTCCGGTAAGGGAGCATGCGCAGCCGCTATATATTACAGGTTTGGCGGTTCACTTCCGACATGGCAGCGGCACAATAACCCCCCCAGCTCGGATACACCCCCGAAAAAAATTCTGTTCTGGGCGAATACACGACGAGGAAGAACAATACAGCCTGGTGTCGGATTTTCTCTCTTGTTTTCGTCGGTCGTTGTTGTGTTGTTTTTTTTTTTTCAAAGGCCCTGTGTACTGGCGTGTGCACCTTTGCTACGTGTACGTATCGCGTGCCCGAGAGAAAGCTCGGGCCTGGGTGGAGGGCGGACGCAGGGTCGAGGGAAATTTCGTTCACACGAAACCGACATCACTGATTTGACGTGTTCGTAAACCGGGCATAAATGGGCTGCCAAACATCACGGAATGGCTCGAACGAAGAACCTGTGCTTTGGTAATGGAGCGCGAAAAACTTTCGCAATTCGGTGCCCTACGCTATGTACCTAACTATACCGACGTATTCGTATAAGAAAAAAAAAATTACTGCGGAAATTTTTGCATGATTGAAGTTTATTAAATGCGAAAGCGTATAGTTTCAAAGGATTCGGGCTTCAGCGATCAAAGGAAATTTCGAATTATTACGTTAATTTTTTTTTAATGCCGAAGGTTCTCGCTTTGCTTTTTCACCACCTCCGCCTGCGCACGTAATACGAAAGAGGAGAAGGAAAGGAGGTTGAACGGCACGAAGCTGAGGCGAATACCAGGTGAGGTAATCTATACGAATGTATACGAGAAGAATTTTTACTAATTTAGTAATAAAATTTTCGCCTTTATTGGAATTTTTCTCGACGAGAATCACGCGAACTCGGTCGAATTTTATTCCTGGTTTACTTCTGCACCCTCTCGCCTCTCACTGGGTCGCTTTATCGGACCGTTTTGTCGCATAATTTCGCCACTTTACTGCTGAAAATTATGTCCGAAAGTATAAAAAAAAAAAGTAGCTCCACAGCACGTCGCGAATAAGAGATCTCGTTTTCGTTTTTGTTTCTTTTATTTTTTTATAAATTTATTTTTACGATTTTAGATATACTACGTACGCCCGGTATTAACATTAATACTTTGTTGTGTTTAACGGCCAGTGCACTATTTCGCTGGTTTACGATTCCGATGCGATACGATGGAGGTTTATTACAAGCCGGATAGTTATGCTATACAAATGCGAAGAAGATAACACCCTAAATGAACGAAATGTATGTAGTCATTGACGAGCGAGCGTCTCGAAAGCGAATGGAGATGGCTGTGGAGCTATGACTATGGGATGGCGTTACCCTCGTATTAAATGCTGCGTTTTTGATTAATTAAACGAAAAGCTTTCCGTTGCGAAGTTATCTCGTAGAATGTAACGTCTTCTTTATACGGGTTTTCTTTTTTCGGAGGGGGAGGGAAAGTCGTCTTCGGATGTTTTAGATGATCTACAACCGACTTTGAGATTTTGAAAATTTCATGGTAGCGTGATGGGGCAGTTTTTTTTTTCAAAAAATTTATGCGATGATGTCTGAAAGGTACTGAAAGTGTTGAAAATGTCTTCCATTTGACAAAATGGTGTTGAAAATAAAAAAATACTGCATTTTTTAATCAAAATTCATCAAAAATTAATTTTTTCTTCAATTTATCTTATGAATTTGAAAAAAATTGAAAGCAAAATGAAAAATTCCAAGCTCTACAATTTTTATTGCTAGCATTTTTTTTCGTAGGACCCTTAGTTTGGTCAGAAAATCCATGTTAATGAATTTTTTTTCAATTTCAAAACCAGATCGACTTCGTATGTAGGATAAATTTCCCATGAACATTGATAAATTTTTTTTTTGCATTTTCAAAACCATCGATTTTCTGCTTAGGCTACCCTGTTGATTTTGAATGGTTAAAAATTCCGAAAAAATCGTCAAATTATTATGAAACTTATGAGAAATGCGCATGAAAATTTATAATCAAACCTTCGTAAAATTATTCAAAATTTTTTGAAAATGGCGTCAAATCTCTTGACAAGCATTAAATTTTTTGAAAATCGATATGAAAATTGAACGAAAGTTGCCAAAGGCAGTAAAATGGCTTCATAAGTTTAAAAAAATCATTTTAAGATGTAAAAATTGTTAAATTTAGAGAAAATTCACTGAAAATGAGCAGAAAATCGAGGGTAGGTATATTGAAAATATTACACAAATTACAGAAAATAATTGGGAATTTTGTTGCAAATGGAGAAAAATGGTTGAACTGTTATGAAATTTGTTGAAAATGGATGTGTAATTGAATGAAATATTGAAAATTTTTTTATAAAGCCAAAAAAAATGTTCAAAATTCTTTCATGTCAAGAAATTTATCAAATTGTCAAAAATTTATAAATCAGTAAATCTATGTGAATTAGCGTAAAATATTTTGAAAGCCCCATGAAACCCCTTGGAAATGCGAGAAAAATCGTTGAATCGTTATAAAAATCGTGTAAAAGTTACATCAAAACTTGTAAAAAACTATAGTAAAATTGTTTCATAATTCAAAAAAAAAAATTTGTTGCAAAAAATGTTGAATTTTGAGAAAAATCACTGAAAATCAAATAAAATCTAAAAGGATATCATTAGAAATGTCTGAAATATCACAATAATTTTGGAAAATAATTGAAAAGCTTGTTAAAAGTGGAGAAAAATGATTAAAAATGTTAGGTAGGAAATTTGTAGAAAATGGACGTTAAAATTAATAAACTTGAAAAAAAATTAAAAAGGTATGAAGTATTTTAAATGCATTGATGCCAAAAAATTCGTCAAATTGTTGTAAAAAATCACGAAAAATGAACCTAAAAATTAACCAAATATCAATAAATCTTCGAAAAAATTACGTAAAATATTTTGGAAGCGGGATAAAATTTGTTTAAAAAGTTAGAAAAATTGTTGTATCTGTGTGGAAATCGAGTATAAGTTACATTTAATGTTCAAAACTGTCGAATTTTGAAAAAAATCATTAAATGTGCGGTAAAAATCGATGAAATATCATTAAAAATATGTAAAATATCAAGTACAAAAATTGTGATAAGTGGTCGAATTTTCATGAAAATTAGAATAAAAATATTGCAGAAACTTTTCACAAGAATGACGAAAAATTGAAAAAAATCAACTTCTTAGATATTAGTCATTTTCTATGGTAATTTAAGAACTTGAAGCAATTTTTATAAAATGTTGAGCAATTTTACTTTCATTTCTGATGTTTTGAACATTTTTCACCTCAATGAGCTTAAAATGGTTTTTATCAAATTTTAAACAATTTTTGTGGTATATTTTTCAGTTGATCTCTTCAAGGCAAATCAACAATTTTTGCATCAATTTTAGTTATTTTTCCATTTTGACTTGGATGTTTCTTCTGATCGGGGAGGGGGGGGGGTATGCTGAAAATTTGGAGGTCAGGAATAGACGTCATGAAAATTTTTCACGAAATTCTACCACCGAATTTTTAGCATAGGATATGATTTTTAGAATTAAAATGACTTTTTGGACTCGGAAAATTTCAAAAAAAGTTCAATTTTATGGATTTGAAAAATTTTAAGAAAGTTTAAATCAGACATTTTGTCAGCGAGCTTTTCATCTAACGCTGACTTTTAGGCATTTTGTGAGACTTTTTTTTAACTTGGAAAATTGTTCAGAGATCAAATGACTTTTTTTGGATTTGGAAAATTTTTCATGGAATTTTCCAAGTCCAAAAAGTTATTTGAATTTTGAAAAATTAATCTGCATTTTAAAATCACTTTTCGTTATTTTGAACGATTCGATGCTGTCGAATGGTGAATCATCGACGTTAAATAATTCTCAAATCAACGTTCTTTCACGCTATATTGGAAATCATTCTGGAATGCAATCGTATGCGGAAATGCAGCATCCATTTTCGCAAAATACCTTCAACTTCCTACGTACAAAAAAAAATCGAAAAAAACCCACAACCTCGCAATCTGTTCCCGCAACGCCGGTGGCTCAAAATACAAGATAATTCTCGGATTTACATCGTCACGACGAATAGCAATCGTAATGTGTATTATTTTTCCATGCATAAAAGACCCAACACGGGGAAAACAGACCGAACGAAAGAGCGCAGGAAAATAGATACAGAGAGACAGATAGCGCAGAGACGAGGCAAGGCGGAGGCTCTACCGCAAAAATAAATTAATTCGTTAGCGAAGCATGTGCGACAAGATTAAAATCTTGCGTCGAGACATTAATGCTGCTGCCAAACAACGCCAAGATATAGTGCTTTTCGTGTACTACGTCTACGTATGTGTACATGTACACAGCGCAGCGTAGCCCTATTGCATTCGCGTACATCTTGGCGGTATATTTTCGCCAACTTTGCTCGATTTCGTACAACGACAGCGTCTGCTGTATAGTCGTACAGCGCACAACTCCGTGCACCTAGAACGGAGTCGAAATCCAAATCAACCCCTTTGGCTGCTCTCTATCCACATGTCTCAGTCTCGAGACGAATAAATATACTACCGATGCTAATAAACCGATGAATAATAATTTCTCGCGTATTACTCGTCTCGTATACGTAACTATGTATATGTTTCATTTGTTTACGAGATGCCAGAAGCGATATACATCTACGTACGAGTCGCGAAATTGAATGGAGAAAAATTCTCGTACGTAACCCTTTTGATAAACACTAACAGAGTACATATTAGTTCGCAAATCATAACGTATTTTGTCTTTCGTATCAACAATCGTATATTCAAGTCGTGGTTATTTCATGCTTACTTTTCCGTATCGTTATAGGCTGAATTCGATGAAAATGACGTCGACGTCGTCATAATTTCACTCGACGGAAGGGAGATGGAGGGAGCGAGAGAAGAGAAAAATAGAAAGAAAGAAAAACTTTACGAACTCCCCATTTTTATACGTTGTGCGCGCCGCTGAGTAATTCGGAACATCAAAGTAGTTAAATTATGATGGCAAAGAAGCAATTAACCCATTTTAGTATCTTCTTCCTAATGAAATAAGTCGAGTTTTAGAGGTTTGATTCGTGACAGTAAACGTCTTCCTTCTACGACGCGGTAAAGCACCTAATAACTTTAACGATTTTGATTATGTGAATCCCTGCGACGACTGTTTTTACTGCTTCGGCCTTGCTATATTCATCCCATACTTAGTGGTCGTACAACGAGCCTATAATCGTATAGCTTGGCGCTGTGTTGCTTTCGAATGTGGAAAAAAAGCCCAGCCAAAGGTATATAAAAAGTAGACGAGGAAATGGTATTTTTTTTCGGTCGTTTGTGGCGGATGTTTAATTTTATGGAGGGTTGAAGGGAGCCCTCGAAGTGAAATTTGGTGGCGAATTGTTTAAATGTGATGTCTATGGATCTTTTTGGGTTTTTGTGAGATGTGAGATGGATTATGCAATAGATTGAACTTCATTTTATGCATTTTAATAATCATTTATGGAGTTGTTTGAAATGCTTTTATTAAGATTATCTTGAAAAAATTATCCAAAGTCATCGATATGCGTGTATAAAGTCATTCTCACGTACTTTATTTATTGTCAGTTGCGCACTCGATCATTTTCAATTCCTTTCAACAAGTGTTAGAAATAAACTTTTACTCGGGGACTTCTTTAAAAATATTTTTCCAAGTTTAATAACTTGGGTACTTCGGTAAGTGGATTTCATTACTAGGTAGGAGGCCAAGAGGAAGAAGAATGACACGTATTGTCGATACTGAAAAGTATACCTACTTATAGAAGCTTTAAAAATAAATGAAAATTACTCGTGTTGTGAATTTCATCTCGAACGAAAAGCCGATATTTCGGGTACCCCTTTCGAGGTATTTTTCCCAAACCTGTAAAATATTTCTCTTTATTCGTCGTACGAGTATTATTTAGGGGTAAAATTGGCGAATTCGTTACACGCGGTGTCTCTTTCATGGTGTAGCTTGCGGTTGGCGGTTGTGCACTCGTTTATGGGTTACTTTGCCTTCTGTGATGATTTTGTAAAGTTATTTTCTGTTTGAGATATATTTTCTTGATTAATATGCTTGTGGAGGTGCTGCGTTCGGTGTTGTTTTATTATTGGAATTTTTAAAAAAATTTTCGAGTTTGAGATATTGTTTGACAAAGGTGTTTTTTTTGGATCTTTTTGATGGGAGTCTTGGGTTGAGAAATTTGAGGTATTTTATGGTGGAATTTTTATTTTTCCAGCAGTGGGAGTTCTTTGGGAAAATTTTCAGTCAGAAAAATAAGATTGGTGTGATCAAATGTAGTTTTTTAAGAGATGATGAAAATGTGATTCCTTCGACGAAATGTTTATTTGAGGTTTTGTTTAAGATTTTTTGAAGAGTTCCTGGAATGTGTAATTTTCAGTTTTATTTTACAAAATTGAAGCAAATTAAAACTTTTGGTAATTTTTCGAAACGTGGTGTAAATCAAGGTGGGTCAATTTTGGCTTTTTTTGGCAATTGGAAAATTGGAAGAAAGGAGATTAAAACACAGGGTCGCTAACGAAGGTCGTGTTTTAGCATTTTCACCCAAAAAAATTCTTCATATTTAGCAAGAAACTAAGAATGTTTTCTTTTTTTTGTATTAAAGAACGTTTTTTTGAAAAATATTTAAATAAAAATCCTTCATAAATTTTAGAAATGTATTTAGGAGATCCAAGGGGCAAAAATCCCCCCTGGCTACTGAAATTTTGGAAAAAATGATGAAATTCCAAGTTTTGAACACCATTTTCAATTAATTAATTTTTTCTAAATTTTGCATAAAATTATATTACCATTTTATCTTGTCACTCCTCTTCCTCTCTCTGAATGATTGTCGACTATCAAGCTATGCCACTGATGAATTCAATTATTTCATTATGTGAGGATTTGGGGGTGGGGACATTATCCTCTGTCCTTCAAAATTAAGAATTCGACCAATATGAAAAAGATACCAGTAACATAAAAATAAGGTGGCAAAAACTTTTGGTCTCTGATTTGAATTTCCCCCTTGCCCCTTCCTCCAAGCAAACGGGGTTCATGATTTTGAAATTTCAAAAAAAGGTGATCAAAAGTGTAGATTTTTAAAAGCTTTTGAAAATTTGATCCTCCCAACAATCTTATTAGAGTTTGTTTTTTTTCAACAATTTTAGTTTCTTGACGAGACCTATCGAGTTATGTCATTTTCGGTTTTTTTTTTTTCTGAATCGAAGCAATCAAATTTTTTGACTATTTTTCGATAAGTTTATAAAAAAAGGGGTTGATTTTTTTTTGAAAAGTTGGAAAAAGGGATTCAAAAAAGTTACTAGACTCCCATGACATCAAAATTACGTAGTATTAATTTAAAGCTTTTGAATTTGAAGCTACCCCCTCATTCAAACGAAGGTTACTATTTCGAAATTCCAAAAAAAAAATTAATTTTTTTTATATTGTTGGAGTGTAAAAAAAAGCTACAATTTTTCTATTTTTTAGCACTTTTACTGTCAGACAGTGTTGGAAAAACCGAAACTCAAACTGAAACCGAAGCCGAAAAAAACCGAAAAAAACTGAAAAAAACTGAAACTGAAATGGAAAAACCGGAACTGAAACGTAAAAACTGAAAACCGAAAACTGATGACCGGAACTGAAATTATTTCAGTTTCAGTTTGTAATGTTTTTCCGGCTTTTTTTAACGCGATAAAAAATCTAAAATCCAAAATTTCATCCTAAATGCCTGCTGACAAACACAATGATACGAAAAAATGCGAAATTCAATTAAAATTTTCAAAAAAAAAATTAAAAAACTCATTTTTTTTGAAGGTTTTCTGAAAAAAATGCGATTTACCTGCATAAAAACAGTTGAAAACTAGTTTTCAAAAACTGAAAACCGAAAACCGAAACTGAAATATTTCGGTTTTTCCAAAACTGCTGTCAGACAAACAATTTTGCCTTTTTGAAATTGGGAAATTTTTTTGGAAATCAGGACAACTTCCCAAAATTTTATAAGGCAGACTTCTTGGACTTGAAAAATTTCATGAAAGTTCGAATCAGACATTTTATCAGACAGCTTTTTAACTAACGCAGATTTTTAGACATTTTGTCAAACTTTTTTTGTACTTGGAATTAGACTTCGAAAATTTTTCAAGAAAATTCCATTACGAAATTCATTCAGGAAAATCCATTACGCTAACTTTTAGATATTTTGTCAGACTTTTTTGGACTTGAAAAATTTTTCTGAATTCAAATAATTTTTTTGATTTTGAAAATTTGCATTTTTTTTCGTTTGTCAGAGGTACTCAAATTACATACATTGAAATTTGGTCAAATGATGATATAATCTCATTTCAATGCTGTTTGAGGACCTTTAGAAGAAATCAGTTTTAGGGGTGGTTTTGAAAATTTTTTTTTAAATTTTTGATGGCAATAAGGGGGTTGATTTTCAACAAAAACTTTTGAAAATTTTTTTCCACAATTTTTTTAGAACTTTAAAATTTTGAATCCCTTGAAATTGATGAAAGTCCAAATATGAGACTGAAAATTTTTACCACGTTATTTTGAGGTTATTTCACAATTTTCTCTCGACCCCCTCCCCCTTCAAAAACCGTAGCCTCGTTCGTTGGTTTAAAAAACCAAAATGGTTTCAAGCAATCACCGAAGCTTTTTTCAATAACCTTATTTCAATTCAAAACACCCAACACCATTCCCAAATTAAACCCCATTCGTGTCCAAAATAAGAAAATTTTCTCATAACATGTAAATTGGTATCGAAAAAACGTTTGAAAATGCAGCCGGAGTGAGAAAAAGGGGGTGAAAAAAACGTGTACACGACACCGTACTCGTTTCGCCGTTCTGAATCATCAAGTGTGAAACGATAAAAATCAGTTAGCTCGTTGTGTAGTGTACACGACTCGACGATGCAAAAGCCATGACTGGGGGCACGCGACCTCGTATTATTTTCTCACCGGAGTCAATGATCAGGCCACGTGACTGAATGACAATGAACACGGAACACGTGTCTTGTTGCTTGGTTCGTATAGAGAACCAACCAATTATGCATACCGAAGTCAAGTACTAGACCAGTCGTTGCTGTCGCTTGCTGCGAGAGAGACAAGAGTCGATGTAAATGAAAAAAAAAAAATGAAAGGAAAAAAGTACTCTCGTGTGATGGTCGTGTATGTGGAACGACCACGCGACATAACGACTCTGGTTCGAGTACTCGAGCGTGAAATCAATGGCCAAATAATTTTAACGACCGGAGGTTCAATTTTACCTGGTATTTTTAAATGAGCATCGTGGAAGGTTGGGAAACGTTGGATTTGATGGTGGAATTTTCCAAGAGAGGGGTGAATCGATGAATTTGATGATGAAGAAATTGCAAATGTGGAATATGAAAATGTTCTCAAAAGTTCTATCACCAATTGAGAAAAATACTTGAACTGGGTGGTTTATTTGCTTGTACGATTGTTATATTTTGATAAAGAATTTATCTTATGGAATTTTATGGTTGATAGCAAAGCGAAATACTCGAAATTTGAAACATTATGAATTTTGTAATTTACTTCGACAATTTTCCTGTACTTCATCTTATTAGCAATAACTTTGGATAAAAAAAATGATGTAAAATTCTTCCAAAATGTCTGTTTTTGTTTGAAACTTCGATTGCTTACATTAATGAGGTACTCGACATGGTCGTCGGTTGAAAATTGGTCGACCAGTGGTTCAAAGAACGCGAGTGTTTGATCAACGACCAAACGAGGGACACAGCAGATATACGAAGGAGAGAGAAAAGGAAAAAACGGAAGCAGTTTTGAAAGGGGAAGAGAGCGGAGTTAATTGGAGACCTATCATTTGACATGTACATTACAACTACTTGGTGTGTACGAGCAAAGGGGTTAAAAAGTGGTACCCACGCTGGGCCGGTGAAAGGATACGTGAACGTATATGGGACTTGGGGGCTAAAGATATTTACATATGTCACGGACACACCGAACCGAACGTCCGCATCGCCCTGTTGGTTTACTACATTATTTATGAAAAGACCGTGGAAGTCGTACATGCGGAAAAAAATTCACCTCTTTTGGAAGATTTTCCGACATAATACAACTTGTAAGTGCGCGGACCGCTAATTGCGAGCGAGAAGGAACGACGAGAGGGTCGAAAAGGGTCGAAATTTTCTAATCAGATCAACAATCTGTTGCAGAAAGCTCGCCACGTCTGGTTTTTCGTCGGGTCGATGTAATATGTGCGGTTGTTTTAGTTTTTATTTTTTTTTCGGTGGAAAAAGCGTGCTCGAAATTGACGACCGATGGAAGGAGGAACGTACTGAGAAGTGGTACAGACGTACTTAGTGTGTGAATGGAAACTAATGGAGTTTGGGGGCCGAAGGGAACCGAAGGAAGGGGCGACGATCGGGAGAGCTTTCGAAATGGAAATCTGCTCTTGTGCCGGCGAACCAGGGGCGTCGAAGGGTTTAAAAGTTAGTGCCGGAAAAAGCCATAAGTTTAGAGAGAAGCGATAAACAAAACGAGAGAAAAACAAAAACGTTCGCGTAACGTTTATTTTTATTTAAATCATTTTGGAAATTTGTGCTCGTTCGAAAAGATAAAAACTTGGCGTGTGTGCTGCCGGCGAAGGGGCGAGAGGAGGTCGCGAGGCGAAAAAAAAAGACAATTGCGCCACAACAGGGAGATAGAGATGCCGAGGGTAAGATTAAAACTTAATCACATACGCCGGTATATAGAGATATACATTATAGTGCAAAAACGCGCCGAGTCGAGCGAATTGCAAAGGTCCAGGGTGTGGTTTTTTTCATGGCTCAATAAAACGTAATGAATTTTTTTTCTTTTAATACCCCCAAGTCCCTCGATTAAAGAGTGCATTGCACTGTAATGCGAATTCGTCTCCGCCCAGGAGAGATCAGGGTCGTGAATTTGAAAGCGAATTGACTCTGGGATGCCTAAGGTCGATCTTCGACCACATTTAAACGATGGTGGAACGAACCTCTACGTGTTGAGGGAGTTAGAAAGGAGAGAAAGTCAGCCGAAGCAAAGGTGGCTGATACGTAACGTTTTGCTGGTTTTAGTGACAAATGAAAGAGCGACTTGTTGCCCAATCTTTCATTAACATTCCTGAATACGTTTATACGAAAAGAGTAAGTTTTCGTTTCGCGTTTTCGTGCAAAAGTCACGAGCATTTGTGTGACGCAACGTGCGTTTTATGCTGTATATACGATGTGTATACCAACGTAGGCAAAGACGATGATTGCTGGGGGCACGCCATGCCATCCCAAAGCGACGCCGTCGTACATTCCGACGTGAATTGTGCGGCGAGCTCGCGACGACGGTGTTGATTTTATAATTTATCTTCGACGAAGACGGCCAAGAAGTTACCCAAAGAGAAACCATTTGTTTACAACGGACACGTATATCGTTCCGGATTTAATTAATTCGCGGCGTGGAGATAGCGATGGCGGCTTCGGCTGGATGTGTAATCGTCGCGTAGTCGTTTCTTTGCTAAACTGTATGAGAAGATTATACGTGTGTCGGAGTAATGGTTTATTGCTGAGTGGATTCGAATATGAGCTGAATAGGTGATGATTTCCAGGCCTTGCCGTAGCATGTGGTGTATTAAGGGAATATGGTGGCTTGATGATAGATTCGTGAGAAGATGAATTTTTGGTATGATTTGAATGATGGAAGATGCGATCAGGTGGTTGTTTAAGGAAATTAATTGACTGATTGAAAAAAAAAAAACAGTATTGATTGATCGAAATGATTCAGATTTTGATGATTTAACAGTATTTAGTAGATGATTTGTTGAACCACTCTTACCAATGTTCAGAACTTCTAAATCTGCGACGAATAGATTTTGGCCTTATTAAGAAATGGCAAAAAATTGAGAATTTTCCACTCGGATACAATTTTTCCTGATTTTCGTGGCTTTTCGAATCAAATGAAATATTGATGCAACTTGATTACAACTTCTGAAAACTCTCATTATTTCATGATCAAACTTAAAATAATCCCCAAAAGTCGTTTAAATTTCATGAAAATCCATAAAATATCGTTAGATCATAAAAAGGTTGAAATGTGTGAAATTTCAAGAAAAAATGATTGAAAAAACGTTTACCAAGGAACCTTGTCAACTCGTCAACTCCGATTGAGCTGGAATTTGGCTCATTGAAAGAGCATGCCACCCACATTTCAGAACCAAATTTTCAGCTGCCATGGTTGATTTTTTGATTTTTGGCGAATTTTTGAAAATGGTGAAAATAGTTCATTGGTATATCAGTTTTTAACAAAAATAGTAAATTTTGAGATAGAATTCTGAAAATCGGTTTATGTTTATACTTGAGTCGACCCCTCCGAGTTGATTGTGATAATTTTCGAAGCAATCTAGAGCCTCCAGCAAAAGTTGACTTTTCTCCAGCGCTCTCGAATCGCTTCAGAAGACGCTATAATTAATTTAGGTAGCTCAAAATTTGTTTATGAGGTCAGAGTGACATGATTTTCCAGTGAGCCAAATTTCAGGTGAATTTGAGTTGACGTGTTGACAATGTTCCTTTATTAGGTAAGTTTTGGCTCAAAAATAACGTACTCGTACTCGTAAAATTCATGAAAGAAACCAACAAATCTGTTTAAAAAATTTTAAATGTGAGTAAAACTTTCTAACATTTCAAAATAAATGATTCTCTTTAGACGTTGTAAAAATTGAATAACCGAAAGACCTAGCAGCATATAAAAAAAATTATTTTATGACTTTTGGCGTCTTAAAATCATTGACTTTCTGAATTTTAGAGTTGAATTACGTAGGTATTCAAGTTGAAAATCATTGAAACTTTTATCCTCAAAATCACATAAAATTTGTCTGAAATTCTGCAAAATTTTTCAAATTGTCTAAAAAAATGTTTCATGTTCGTAGCATTTTGAATTATATGTAGGTACTTAGAAATGTTGAAATTTTCATGAAAATCATGAGTAGGATTTATTGTAAAAATTGTAGAAATTTTTATAAAATTTACTTCAAAAAGACTAAAATAGTCAAAAGATTTTAAAACTTGCCGAAAATGCCATAAAAATCGGTAAAAAAGTTCTAAAAAATGTCAAAAAATCATAATAATTGTTGAAAACTTTGAAAAGCTGCTAGAATTTTTATAAAAATTATTAAAAGTGTGGTGAAAATCGCCATTTGGTTTTTTTGACATGGATATGTCTAATGGCTGGGGCCAATCCTAAAAAAGTGTCCATTTTTTTTGTCCAAATTTTTTGTCCATTTTTGTCAGACTTTTTTGGACTTGAAAAATTTTTCATATTTTCATTGATT
>FIZU01065617.1:0-16642 GCA_900064475.1 Pseudococcus longispinus
ATCATTAATGACACCAAAATACACCATCGACCAGCATTTGGACCAAATTCGTTCTCTTTTTCTCTTTTTTCCAAAAATACCCAAATGACGCCATTTTGAGGCCCCACAACCTCTTCAAGATGGTCTAAGGGCCTAAAAATCATGTCTGGGCTTGTTTCAAGTCAATATCATTCATATACTGCAATTTCAGCGAAATCGAGCAACTTTGATTTTTTTTTGCTAATTTTAAAGAATTGAGTATTTTATTTTGGACTTGGGAAAAATTTTACATGAAAGTCCTAATAAGTAGGTATCAAAAATCTCGAAAAATTGTAAAAAATATCCCTAAAAATCACTGAAAATTGTTCTAAAAAATGATGAAATGCCATAAAAAAAAACCTTCGAATTATTCTAAAATCTCCATAAAAATGGGTAAAAACAAAGCAAAAATGGTGAAAAAAAATCATGAAAAATTTTGAAAACATTACGAAAATGTTATCAATTTTTACGACTATTTCGACCATATGAATGGTCTTTGGTCATTTTTTTCATATTTCAAATAATTTCAACGAAAACTTTAACAATTTCTACTCGATTTTTCGAAAATATTTGTGACTTTTTTTAGCTATTTCTACGACATTTTTCACCTATTTTAAGGACAATTTGCAGAATTTTTGAAGATTTTTATGATTATTGGACCATTTTTACAATATTTTTACCGACTTTGGTCATGATTTCGACATTTTCAGCAACATTTCCGAAAATTTAAAAAAATTTTTGGTACCTTTTTTCATATTTTTACCGATTTGTGTGAAAATTTCGAGAATTATAACAAAATTTTGCGCGTTTTCATGACTTTTCAATAATTTTTTTCATTATTTCAAATCTTACCACCATTTCATGATTTTTTGGTCATCTACGATATTTTAACCAACTTTTATGACAATTTCAACAATTTTTGCCAAATTTTTGACGGTTTTCTTGATTTTTGCATCATTTTTACAATATTTTTACTAATTTTTGACAGCATTTCGACAATTGTAACAAAATTTTGGACAATTTTCGAGACTTTTTTTTTTTTAGTAATTTTCTTCATATTTTAAATGATTCTAACAATTTTAACAAAACTTTCGACAGTTTTCACGATTTTGTGGCCATTTCTATGATGATTTTACGAATTTTTATGACAATTTCAACAATTTTTGCGAAATTTTCGACGATTTTCATGATTTTTGAATCGTTTTCATTATTTTATACTGTCACTTGTCAACATTTTGAGAATTTTAACAACATTTTCGACAATTTTAATAATTCATTGGTACTTTTTTTCATATTTGAAATGATTTTCATGAAACTTTCAACAATTCCTACGAAATTTTCGAACGTTTACATAAATTTGTGACCAATTTTACGATACTTTCAACAATTTTCCATTTTTAACAATTTGTATGATTTTTTTTGACAATTTTTCCACAATATTTCTATAAATTTTTATGAAATTTTTTACCTTTTCAACAACATTCTGAACAAATTTCATGATTATTTGATCAATTTTATTTTACATAATTATGAAAAGTATAACAATTTTTATAACGTTTAATGAACCACTACGTTTCGAGTTTGATTTTTTCCAAGTCCTAAAAATCATCCTACAAGTAATCTTTCAACATTTCCAAAATTAAATTTTGACGACTTTTCGAGAAAATTAGGTGAAAATTTGACGAAAAAAATACCTGTACACCTACAAATCATTCACTCACCACTTCATCACATTCGCTCGTATCTCTTACCCAACTCATCTCAACCTCACTCTTACTTCGTCTCTCTCATCGCAACATCATCACGTCCATGTACAACAACCCGAAGCAATGTCGTCGACACCATCACCAGCAGCACTCGTGAACGATGTCAAACACGGTACAACTTGTAACAGGAAAAAAAAACCTGTGACAGCTAAAAGGCCAGTTAACACGTCATAACGTTAAGGCGTGATAATTGACAGCAATTAACCGGTACATGTTACTTTCTAGTTTCGCGTACCAAGTATTGTTTCAACACCGTAATCAAATACATATTTCATCGAGTCGTAGCTTCGGTCTTCGGCGTTCGTACCTATAGATAGGTATATATTTGGTATGTATACGTTGTCCTCGGTTCGTCGTCGTCCTAAGTATATATAGACAAATAGAAATCCGCCATTCCAGCATCGTTTAAATAGTTAGCATCGCTTTAACGGATAGTAAATCTGAAAAATATTATTTTTAGACACGCCATGGCATAGCATAGCAGAACAAAATAGATGGAGATTTCTACAAACATTCGTTCTGTCTCTGTCTTCGCATCGAATACCGCTCGTCTGTCTCATCACATTACATCGTCGACTCTGTACCACTCATTTCATCCTTCGAATACTTGACATTTAAATTAATCTACGAATAACAATCCATCCACCCGATTACTCTTCCTTTCCCCCTTTTTTTTTTCCAAAATCATTCCACATGCGATGAAATAGGGTGCCAACTGCCGTTAGGAAATTCAATTACATAGCATCGATTTTTTAGCATCTCGTGTTGTCTCGTTGATGGTCCTGGTCGTCGCAGCACAGCAGAAGGGTTTACACGTCGAGAAGAATGCGATACACGATGCCAAGCCGAACTGGACGATTATACAAAATGCTGAATTAACATAAGCCTGTGCTCGTTCATTGGTCGGTGTGTACGTCGTCTAGACACTATGTGATTTATCGCACCGATGACCACCTCGCCTCTGTCCGATGCAATTCGCGAATGGCGAAACAATATCGCGACATTACGAATACCTCGGTATAATCTGGGTAAAAATTTTAATCCGGCACATTGCTCGGCCAATTTATAACGTCTCCAGTTCACGTTTCCGGTTATTTCATCGCTGTGCGAAGCGATGAATGAGACTGCAATGGCATCATCCGTCGTGTAAAAAAAGATTTATCTAAATTAAGCAAATTTTTTTCCATCACAATGGTACTCGGTCGGATGCCACCGCTGCAGCGAATCCAACTTTCATTTTTTTTTCTCTATACTTTGCCTGTTGTTCGTTATTCGCGCTCTCGAGCATCTTTAAATGTAATATTACTTTCGAATCTGTTATAGTGTTGTAGCGACGACTGCATTTTAATAAATAACGGCGAAATATTATTATCGGCCGATGCGATGGGAGAAAAGTGCGACATGTGCGGATACATTCGCATCATAGTGTAACTTTGTTGCCGCTCGATCCAAGAAAACAGATTCATCGTGGCAGTAGCCGAGCATTAGCCCAGTGGCACGTCTGAAACAATTATCCCCAAGGGAAGACTTTCACCGTGTTTTATACACCTACGTGCACATGTAAATCTACGAGTACATATCTACAACGACGACTGACCATTTCCGATCGTATTTTCATTATCAATACCATAAATCGTTTTCAAGTTCACGATGAACAATTTTACACGCATGTGTAAACGAAATCCATCCAATTATACAGGGAGGCGCATAAGTCAGTTTTTCGCGTCCGAAGCCCATTTCGATTGATTTTCTGGTCGAATTAAGGGTTCTGCGAAAAAAATGCTAAGAACCAAAGTTAAAGAGAATGAAATTTTCTGTCTCCTGTGAGCTATTAGTTTTTTTCCTAGGTGCTATTTTTAATGATCTTTTGAATTTTTTTATACAAATTTCAAAAGATTTTTAACCATTTCGTTTCTTCGATACAATTCTACCAATTCTTATGATTTTTTGATGACTTATACAATTATTTCTGTGATGTTTTTAATGGTTTTCGCGATTTTTCACAAGGATTCGTGGCTGGGGATGAAAAATATTTTTGTAATTTGCTTTTGCGTCACGAACTTTTGTTAACTTGGAAAATTTCATTGTAAAAATTGTTTGAATTTTCATAAAATCTTGAAATATGATTGTATTGGTAAAAAAAAAACATGAGAAGTATAGTAAAAATGGTCTAAAATTTTATAAAAACATGCAAATGTTACAAAAATTGTTAAAAATGTGGTGAAAATTATTAAAATTGTCGAAAAAATAATCATGAAACAGTGTCGAAATTGTCATAAAAATTGTCAAAATTTTCACTGAATATTTAAAAAAACGAAAATATCAAAAAAAAAATGATGAGAATTGTCAAATATTTTGTTAAAATTATCGAAATTTTCACAAAAATGGGTAAAAAAACTCGCCTTTATTTTCATACTACCCACGAAACTATAAAACATAAGATGTGCTTTTCCCCATTGCATTTTTCAACTTACCAAAAAATCATTGAAATCGTCGAAAATGGTTTTAAAATTGTGAAAATGTTCACAAAAATCATCAAAAATTTTGTAAAAGAGGTCCAAAAATCATCTCGTAGAAATTGTTAAAATCTTTGGAAATATTATTTGAAATGAGGAAAAAACGACGAACAAATCATTAAAATCGTATAAAATAATCACAAAAATTTCAATAATTTTCACAATATTTTACAGAACTACTCGTAATTTTTATGATTTTTTACCATTTTTTTCTGATTTTTATGAAAATTTGTGAATATTTCGACGTTTTTATGACATTTTAATCTCTTTTGGAGAAATTTTCTATACTTCTCATGTTTTTTTTTTACTTATTTAACTAAATTTTTATAGAATTTGAAAAATTGCAATGAAATTTTCAACTGTTTCATGATTTTTTAACTATTTTTACAATACAAATGGGCGCATAAGTTAGTTTCCATCGCCTGAATCCAATTTCGAATGGATTTTTGGGCCAAACTAAGAGCCCTACGAAAAAAAATGTCAAGATCGAACCAAAGTTATCGGGCATGAAATTTGTTTTTTTTTTCTAGAGAGCTTAAATTTTCGAGATTTTGCAGTCAAAATTCAAAATTAGACACATGAATTTTTTTGTATCATCAACTTTGCGTGCAAAAATAATGAAAACCAAGCCTCCTGGGGAAAAACTAATAACTCTATACAGAAAGAAAATTTTATGCTCTACAACTTTGTTTCCTACCACTTTTTTCGTAGAACTCATAGTTTGACCAGAAAATACATATATATAGGAGAAAAACACATTGTTGCAAATTGGGAAACTGACTTGTGCGCCCCCCTGTACTTTAAAGTACAACGTACATTTACATACGTAGGCTATTTTACGAGCGAAATTATCATCCAATGCGAGAATTTCCATAACACGTAATGCAAAAATAATGGAAAAATAATCAACCTGCTTTAAATTAAAATTCGTTGTTTTCATTTTCTAAAACAACTCGATTTCCCAAATACTCGATTCAACGTGTATTTTTTGCAACCAGAAATACACATGTAATATTCACACTCGTTTGAACACCAAACAATAACAAAATAACAACCACACACATACTTGTATGCATACAAAGTAAACGTCAACGTCATCGCTACGCCGAAGTAATTTTTTTAATGAACTTTTCAAACCCAAGGTGAAATTTTTATCGAAATTGCACTTTGTCAGAACGAGCGATATGAATAAATTTACGATAATAAAGAATCCAGATAATGCACCGTGAATGACCGAGCGCGAATCAACTGTCGGTAAATTATCATATTTCATGAATAACTAAAATACCTCGCTGTAATTTTTATCGTAAATGGTATAAACGTATTTTTCATTCAAAAATTTCTCAGAATTACGAATACCGGTAAGTATAATATAAAGATAGATCCGTAGAATACGTGCGATATAAAGTTATGCCATCGAGTAACAGTCGTTATTTATAGTGATTATTGGTACATTATCGCGGATTAGGTATTTTCAACGAAAGTGACATGACAGGCTTCAGAAAAACAGGTGAAGAGGGAGGTGAGGCGGACATGAAACTTTACGATCACCTTCTCTTCTATGTTAGTAACAGGACAATTCATGAAAGAATTACTTTATGATTTATAAGATTGTATCAATAAATGTGTCATTGAATAAATGAGGAATCAAATGGAAGTAAATGTTGTCTTGAGTAAGTCAATTAAGTACCATAATCTTGGGAAAAATTAAAAAGTTTTTGAAATGCAATTCGGTAAATTACAGATAATCTATGATATTTGGGAGAAAAATATTTACAGTAAATTATGCTAATTTAGATAAATTCTGGTAAACGACTGGACCCAGCGGGACTTTAGGTAAATTCCAACAAATTCCGGAGAATTTACCAAAATTACTGTAATTTACTCGAATTTACCATTTCCAAAATTTGCTGGAATTTACCAAAATTACTGGAATTTAACAAAATTAACTGTAAGTTATTGTAATTTACAAAAATTGCTAAAATTTACCAAAATTACCAAAATTTACTGGAATTTACCAAAATTACAGTAATTCTGGTAAATTACTGTAAATTTTGGTAATATTGGTAAATTTCAGAAATTTTGGTAAATGACAATAAATTACGGTTAATTTTGGTGAATTCTAAAAAATTACGGCAATTTTGGTAACTTTCAGTAAATTACGGTAATTTTGGAAAATTCCAGTAAATTTTGGTAATTTTGGTAACTTCCAGTAAATTTTGGTAATTTTGGTGAATTTTAGTTAATTACGACAATTTTGGTAAATTCCCGTAAATTATGGTAATTTTAGTAAATTTCAATGAGTTACCGTAATTTTGGCAAATTCCAATAAATTACGGTAATTTTGGCAAATTCCAATAAATTACGGTAATTTTGGACTTTTGGTAAATTCTAATAAATTACGGTAATTTTGGTAAATTCTAATAAATTACGGTAATTTTGGTAAATTCCAGTAAATTACGGTAATTTTGGAAAATTCCAGAAAATTTTGGTAATTTTGGTAACTTCCAGTAAATTTTGGTAATTTTGGTGAATTTTAGTTAATTACGGTAATTTTAGTAAATTCCAGTAAATTATGATACTTCCGGGAAATTCGAGGAAATTATGGTGATTTAGATAAATTACAGTAATTTACAGATAAATTCCTGTTATGTCATGTATTGCAAATTTTTGCAAAATCAAACATTTTCAATTTTTTTAAAGTAATTTTATGTACAATCTTTCAAAGTGAAAAATACTCGATTTGTAAAAATATGTGAAAAAATTAAAAATCCTTGATTTCGCTGAAATTAGAATATGTGATAAATTCCGACTTGAAACATGTCCATAAATGAATTATAGGTCTCTAGATCATTTCGAAGGAACTTGTGGATTCTCAAAATGGTGTAATTTCGGTATTTTAAAATAAAAATTTTTAAAAATGAATGAATTTGATCAAAAATTATGGACTGAAAAGTTGTACTTGACGTTACTAAATTTCTACAATGTTTCATATGAAGCTTTTTTCTATCAAACATGATTGTATTATATTTGTGAACAATCCTCGAAAAAGGGATAAGTATAAAAACATCAGTGAAATATGAAAATCTTTACTTCGCATCTTCAATTGATATAGGTACTTTACTTATTCTTAATTAGAAACTCTTCAAGACATGTACTTACACCAATCGACATCAACACCTTCACTAATTATCTCACTCGTCAGAGTCAATTAGCTAATGAAAACCTCTCTAATGCATTTAATTATACAACTGGTCGATTCTCGTTTTCATTTCAATCAGGTAATCACAATGGTAAATCAAATTCACTCCCAACACCAGATTAGTCTTATTACTCTCGAAGAACATTATCTTACATCAGAACAATACAGATCATAACCCTTCGAGACTGAGGAAAGACTCATAGAAAACACAAACCAATGACCAAAAAAATCAAAAAATCATCTCTCAACACTTGAAACCCATACTTATGGCAACTGCGACGTTAACAATATCCATAGACCATAGATACACTACAGTCCATCAGCTAAGCAATACGTACTACGTACATCGTCATTACATTGAATTCGTATTCGTCCCCGAAACCAGTTCCCATGCTGAACCCAATAGGTATTGTATACTCGCGAGTTGGAAACATGGAACATGGAAGCGACACTGAAGCGTATCCAATTGATAAACTTGACTGTGGCCGAGAATTTCGAAACTTTGCTCGGTCGTTCGGACGTATATATAAGTAAACATTCGAAACATGGCGCGTTGACTCTCTAATTAAAACGATATTTAATTTTTTTTCGCCAACCGTTCGAAGCGAATCACAAAATAAAAGGCAGAAAAAATACCATCGTTATGACCTTGATTCCGGAAATTATTGTATTACGTTTCTCACGAATATGTTGTTATTTTTTTATTTTTGCCACGGATATTCTCAAACAATCGAGAGTTTCTCACATATTTGCGCGGAAAACGTGATTCTTTTGTATGGTACGCGTATCACACTTACACAGAAATACGTATCGAGCAGGAAAATCTCGGTGAAAAATGCATTATATGTACCAAAACTCGAACGAACATCGGTGTCTGTTGAAGAGAAGAATCCTTTCTATAAAAATAGTCGATGAAAAGAGTCGCATCCCAAGTTTGCTTTCCGGACCCGATCACATACTGACCCTCGTACTTCCTGTCGAAGATGTCTCCATTGTCCTCATCCTATTGTACAATCGGATGCCAGATTCCGCACCGATGTACTACGATTGACTGTACGAACGTGATTTTTTTCCATTCATTTGAAATACCCTTTCTTTTCACTTTCTCACATTTTGTTGTCGAAGGTTACATCGAACACGAGTTTCGTGTAAATACTCGCCAAAAATCTGTACCAATGTACTCGAGATAACGCGTGATTGCAGTAGGTAAGTGTATACATACGAGATTAAAAACCAACTACCGGTATAAGATACGCCTGAATACACAGGTATACTTTCAAAGCGTCGCGTCGCCTCGTCCGCATCTTCTCAATTCCTTAGAGATACGAGATTAAATATACACAACGTAGAATCGGACGAGAGGAAGAATTGCAAAAATGCATTTTACGCAACAGATCGATTAACTGATTAAAATTGCAATCGAATTACGATAAGTAGCTAACGACACTGACTCGACTATAAAGCTACACTCGTTACCACCCGAGACCCGACGACGTCGACCAAAACCCTGAACATGTGTTCACGACCGAGCCAAGAGAAAGCTGAACTATTTTGGTCATGTAAAGTACCATTGTACAATTGCACATTTAAGGTAAAATTAGAATCGTTCTTGTGCATACGTATGTATACGCCTCGACCGTGTATAAAAAGGAAATTATCGTCACGGTTTTGGAAAAATACTCGTACTCGTATCTTTGGATGCCGGTAGTGGAAGCGAGCCAAGCTCGTGCGAAGTAGAAATATCGAATTTATACTGTTTTACCATCAGCAGCACATGGATACGGCGACCAAGCTGGTGTCAAAGAAAGCAAAATAAAAGAGCAAAAAAATATAGCATTGGCTTGGCCGCGATACGTTTAAAGCGGTCATCACGTCATTAAGTGTACAGATTGCTCGGACCGATAACAGGTTCACCGATTCACGTCCTAGAGCGTGGTTTGAAATTTTACGTGTAAAATGACCAATTTCATAATATTTTTTTCTCTTCTACGAGAATAAAGTACAAAAATATAAGGGTTTGAAATTTCATTCCAACTTACTTAATATTTATGTACCTATTTGAGCTATTTTATCAATTGAAAATGTTTTTGAGTCATTCTGAATAGAGCTGCCAACCGAAATTTTGAAAAATCTCTAAATCAATCAAAATAATCATTGGAAATTCTCAACATTTTTTTCAAGATTTTTTGTCGTTCTTAATTGAGTAGGTATTCATGGAAAATTTAGGATGAAATTCGAAATCAAGTCAATTTTTTTATATTTCACTAGGAGGCTGGGCCGATTTGCGGCTCATCCTCCTAGCTACTGTTACGTACAAACTGATAAAACTGTCGTATTTGGTTAAAATTCTCAGTTTTTTGTCAAAATTGTCATTTTTGGTCAAAATTGTCATTTTTGGTCAAAATTGTCATTTTTTGGTCAAAACGGTCATTTCAAAGTAGAAAGTGTCATTTTTGGTCAAAATCTCCGTTTTACGGCAGTTGTTTTTTGTCCTAATTCTGAATTTTTGGTCAAAATTGTCATTTCAAGGTAAAAACAGTAATTTTTGGTCGAAATCATCATTTTTTGTCAACATTGTCCCTAAAAAGCAATTTTTGATGACCCTACTTCCCCAATTTTTTTTGGTTCGTACTAAAAAAAAGTCACATATCAATTTGCGTTCAAAAAAAAGTATACCCTGTTTTTTTTGTACTTACAATAAGTAAACAATCAGCTCGCGTGATGGAAAAAAATTGCGTGCTCCCTGCCAAGATTCAGAGGGAAAAGGATAATTAAACTAGACCACGCCTGAAGTTTGTTGGCCTTTGTTTTTATCACTATATCGCAATGCGCGTTACTCCGGATATTTATAAACATTGAGCTTTTCGAAACAATATTCTCGACCGAGAGCAATTTCCGTCAGAACAATGTGCATTTAAATTGACGTATTTTTACAACGCAAAATCCACGAATACGTATTTACTCGTAAATGGGACTAACATTCGTAAACGAGATTGCTTCAGCTCCAACTTAACACGATCTCTATTATGTACTCGTAGTATGTTAGGCTATATACATTTTCGAAAATATCACAATACATATAATTCATCGTATTACGAAATCGTATCATTAAAGTCGTAAAAATTTACATAATGAAATAAATTGCATCGTTAAAGTAGGCAGTTGTCGTGCTATTTATACATTTGGTTGAATTACGATTATTCACACCGTCGTAGTAGAAAATTACAGCATATTGCGGTTATTTACAGGTGAATTACGGTAATTACACGATACGTAATGCCAGCATTACATATTTTAAAATTTTGATGAATTGGTGACAGATTAAAATTAATATTCTATGATTTTACAATTTTTACCGGTAATTTACCGCAAGAATTTCGTAAGAATGGTAATTTACAAATTAATCAAGGTGACACGTAAATCCTAAATTACCTCTGTTTTTCTTCAATTGAATTTCCAGTTACTAGTATGAAATTATTTCGATTGATTTTGACAGGTAATTTTTTTTTCAATTGATAAAATTAGAAACCTAATTTCAAATTGAACAACTTACGAGAAATATCGAAAACAACACGAATCGAATTTTTCCAACCTTTCAATTCAAAATCAATATTCCGAACTAGAAATGCAATTCTGTCTCAAAATATGAAAACATGTCGAAATCTTTAGAACATTTCCGAATGGCGAAATCTAATGGAGAGGGCAAGAAAACAGGTTATCCTTTCGCAAAAGTTTCAAAAATTGCATTTTTTTGGTCAGAAAAATTAAAGAAAGTGAAAAAGAAAAGGCATTTTTCGAAATTTGAAGCATTGTACGAGTTGTGAGAAGTTTTAAAAACTTACTTATTGGAGCATTTCTCACATTTTATTCTTTACAATGAATATTTGAAACTCACCTAAAACAAAGAAACAAAAAAATTGTAGATTAGCACATGAAATATAAAAATTCAAAAATCGTATTTTTATAAAAATATAATTGTTATTAATTTACAAAGTGCATAGCGAAAATTGTGAAGTATCAGATTCATTTTAAAACTGATGAAAATTGATAATTCCTCGTAATAATTGTTTGAAAACATTGTAAAAATCATCAAAAAAAAAAAAAAACATTAAAATATCATAAAAATGGACAAGTAGTTGTTGAATATTTCATAAAAAATTGTAAATAATTTACTAAGATTACCTAGGTAGTCAAAATATCACGAAAATTCGTCGAATTGACATGAAATTTGAAGGAATCCTCCGACGATGACGTATTTCGATCATCAATGAAAAATTTGATAGAATTTTCAGCAATTTTTGCAATATTAAATAAATTTCCTCATTTCTTTCAACATTCGCGACAAATTTTATAAATCATTAAAAATTTTTAAAATCGGTAGAAAAATTTCCAGAATTATCAAAAATTTCATAATAATTCGCAGACATGTCACGAAAATCATGTTAAGAACTGCACAAAAAATTAGGTAAAAAAAATAAGAAAAAATTAATTAAAATGGTTTGAAAGTTCAAAAAATTTGTCTAAAATGTCAATAAATTACCCGTTAAAACATGTCTTAAAAATTGTCAAAATGTCGTAAAAGTTGATCAAAAATTCATAAAAACGTTGAAAAAATGGCAAAATATATGTGAATTTCAAAAACTTTATAAATTGTTAAAAATCGCCTACGAAAACTCATTGAAAAAATGGAAAAGTTGATAAAAACATCGTGAAAATTTGTCATAAAAGTAGAAAAATTGATTGAAAAAATTTCACGATAACCATTAAAACATTGAAACAACAGGAAAATTTCATGAAAATTGTTGGAAACGACACAAAAAAATATAGAAATTTTTTTTTAAAATACTGACATGAAACAGCTTGAAAACTCGGAAAATTGGAAATTTCGTGAAAAGTCATAGGAAATGTAGTAAAAATTATGAAAAAATTCGAAAATGTAATAAAAAGTGCGAAAAACTTTGTTTAAAAATCATTGAAAACTTCGTAGAAATGTTGAGAAATGCGTAAAAAGTGTTTAAAATGTTGTGAAAAGTGTCAAAAGTTTCGTAAATATCATTGAAAATACAGTAAAAGTGACGAAAAAATCGATGAAAGGCCTGTAATGTTGAAAAAACTGGTGAAAATTTCGCGAAACTGTACAAAATGTTACATTTTTCGTAATTTGTTTACCACTTTTGCATCATTTCGAAGAATTTTAGAATTCTCAACAATTTTTACGTAGTTTCAGAAGGTTTTTGACGATTTTTCACCATTTCTGCAACATTTTTAATGATTTTTACAAGTTTATCATTAATTTTCATCATATTTTCACCTGTTTTTACGTCTTTTCAGACATTTTCATGATTTTTTTCCGCTATTTTTTGCATCAGTTCGAAAGATTCACATGAATTTTTCAAAACTTTTACAATATTTTTGACATTTTTGATGATTTTTTCACAATTTTTACAATATTTCAGAAAGTTTTAGTCAATTTTTCGTTACTTTAGCAACGTTTCTAATTATTTTTACGAAATTTTCAACACTTTTTACGTAATTTTGGAAGGTTTTTGGTGTTTTTTTTTTACCATTTTTGCAACATTTTCAAATTGTCATTTTTAAAATTTTTTGTTACAAAAATGTTCGTTATTCTGACTTTCAATAATAAGATATTGTTCAAGAAGTGCATTTGAACATAAATCACTTGTCAAAAAATCTTGTAAAATGCCTAGTAAAAAATCATAAAAATTGATAAAGTTTCAATTTAATTTATCAAATTTTTTAGAAAAACTTGCAAAACTTTTCAAAACACATCCAATTCGCTATCTCTTTCCTTCACTTTCTCTTCATCGTAATAATAAAAACTCCCTCAACATGCACCATTAATCCTCCACAGTATCTTTCTTTCCGGTGAAAAAAAAAACTGCATTATGAAAGGGCCGGAAATCAAATCACCCATGTATGGTGCTGTCCGATGGTGGAAAAATATATCGTAGAAAGTATCCGTACTTACACTCCAACAAACAAAACCGTACACCGTACGTAACACTATAAAGTAGCGATACGAGCCGTCATCGTCATCATCGTCACCAGCACCAGGGCAAAGAATGGAGTGTATAAAGATATAAAAAAAAAATACCACCAATATAAAATAAACACACCTCTATACTAGGATCTTCCATTAGACTAATTCGATTTGTAAAAGGTGAAATAAATGCTTGTATATGATTATGAATTTATCCGGATTTGGTGAAACGCCTACACGAACGAATGTCTACAATGTATGTGTTTTCTGTATAGGCAGCCATGTCGTATATTTCGCGCGAGCATCTTTTTTATATGAGGCGTACGTACTCGTACTATAGCACATTTCGCATTATTGTTTTTACCATGATGAAGATGATGAGCACGAGGGAGTGGAGGCGGCTGGCAATATAAATAAATCGTGTTAATGGTGTTATAATGTAATCACGGGTCTCTATATGGCATTTCTAATCGCGGAATCGTTCTATTCGATATACCTAGTCCTACGACTACATATATACTAGAGCGTTCCACGTGCACAAACCTCATTACGTAAGGTTTCGTGACCTGAGCTTCGATACATATACCCCCCTTATAATAATGCATGACTTATATAGCTCGTTTTAAATTTACACTTGTTACAATCTAGTACGAGTCAGCCATTTGGTCGGCTTCTCATCTTCCGCTGCCATGTCACAATTCCCAAATCTTAATCGTTTTTTTCAATCCAAACACATGGAATAATATGTATCGGAACGAAATTTTTAAAAAAGGTAATTTAGTAACCTAGAAAATATTTTTTTAAAAAACAACCAAAAAGTAGCCAAAATTTTTGAATTAAGTCTTAAATAACGAATTTATAACATCCCCCAGCCAATTTTTTTAATTGTGACATTTGGGAACTCCTAACTAGAAATTTATCGTATAATAACAAATATTGATTTAAATAACAGAAAAGAGAATATTTTATCATTATTTATATTTTTAATGAAAACTCATTTTCAACATTTTTGACAATTTTTATATATTTTTGACCATTTTTTTCGCATACTCGTATTAGCCTAGGATATGCTTTTACTACCTATGGGCAATTCTGCGAAAACTTGACGAAATTCCGTCACGAAATTCTCCAAAGCGATGCCTTTTAGACATTTTGCCAGACTTCTTTGAACTTCACAAAAGTTTTCAGATTTCCATTGACTTATTGAACTTGGAAAATTTCAGAGATACTTTCAGACATTTTGTCAGACTTTCTTGGACTTGGAAAAATTTTCAGATTTCCACTTAGACTTTTATAACTTGGAAAATTTTAGAAATCAGGGTGTAACTTTCCAATATTTTGTCAGGAAGGCTTCTTGAATTTGGTTTAGATATTACGCTGACTTTCAGACATTTTGTCAAACTTTTTTGAACTTGGGAAAATTACTAAGAATTCAAAAGAATTTTAGGACTTTTTTACCTAACGCTGACTTCTAGACATTTTTTCAAAAGTTTTTGAATTTGGAAAAATTTTCGGATTTCTATTAATTTTTGGTATCTACTTGGAATTGGATTTCGAAAATTTCTCAAAAAAATTCCATCACAAAATTCACTCAAGAAAATCCTTTACGCTGACTTAGAGATACTTCGTCTGAACTTTTTGGACTTGGAAAATTTTTCAGAATTCAAATGCCTTTTTGGATATGTAAAATTTCAAATATCACGACTTTATGGATTTGAAATATTCAATGAGCAAAAGCATATCATAAGTATTATAGTTTTAATGTAGGTATGGAAAAGGAAATGGCGGAGAATTTTTTTATGATGTATTTACTTCACGAACTTTTGTTGACTTTGATAACTTTTTGGACTTGAAGAATTTCAGATTACAAAAGTGGTTCAAACATTGAAAAAATTGTTAAAATTTTCGTAAGAATTTTTTTTTTTAATATATTTATTTTTTGTCGCTCGACACAAAGGTCATTTGCGACTAGTACAATATTACAGTGAATCTAAATTATAACATTCTTTCAAAATTTGAAAATTGCTGAAATAAAAGTTTAACAAAAATGGTCAAAAATTTCATAAAAATATGCAAATGTTACAAAAATTGTCAAAAAATAGTGAAAACTGTTAAAAATGCGATAAAAATGATTTAAATTTCGGTAAAAAATAATCACGAAAAAGTGTCGAAAATCTCATAAAAATTGTCAAAATTTTCGCTGAAGATTTTAAAATATGAGAATAAATATTCATAAAAAAATATGAAAATTGTCAAAATTTTTGTCAAGATTGACGATATGGTAACAAAAATTAGTAAAAATATTGCAAAAATGGTTCAAATAACGTGAAATTTGTCAAAAACTTGACAAAAAATATTGAAATCGTCATAAAAATTGGCAAAATTATCGTAGAAATGGCCACAAAATCTTGAAAATCGTTGAAAATGTCGTCAAAATTATCAAATTTTCACAAAAGTAAATAAAAAAATATGGAAAAAAGTACCAAAAAATCATTCAACAAAAATCTCGTACAGTAGCTACCAAAAATCATGAAAATCATCGAGAAATTAATAAACATTTTTGGAATTGTCATTAAAATTTGTAAAAAATGTCAGGGAAATGGTGAGGACTTTTCCGAACGGGTTTTCTGATGATTTTAACAATTTTTACATGATTTTTGACTGTTTTCATTATTTTTTGGCATAAGATATTTTCAACAATTTCAAATTCTTACAAAATTTTTGACAGTTTTCATAATTTTTATTTATTTATTTATTTATTTATTTATTTATTTATTTATCTGACTTCGACCTTTCGATCATTTCGTCAGTTCGTGCTTAATTTTTAATTTACATTCTTTTAACCGTTTTTATAATATTTTCATATTTTGAATAATTTTTATGAAAATTTCAACAATTTTTTAAGATTTTTTTACAGTTTTCAAAATTTTTTGGCCATTTTTACGATTACTTAACTTTTTGATATTTTGCCAGACAGACTTCTTGGATTAGGAAAATTTCAGATATTACGCTGACTTTTAGACATTTTGTCAGATATTTTTGGATTTAGAAATTTTTTAAAAACCCAAATGAATTTTTGGACTTGGAAAATTTCAACTGTATGGGCTTGAAAAATTTCAAGAAAGTTCAAATCGGACAT
>FIZU01065634.1:0-12506 GCA_900064475.1 Pseudococcus longispinus
TTTTTAACCTACTGAAATTGTGCTGGAAGACACCTCCCCCCCCCCCCCTCCAAAGCTTCAATTCAATTTTGAAAATTTTTCTGGCATGACAATTCGCCTCTTCTCCGACCAAAAAAAAAAAAATCAGAAGTAAGACTTAGAAAATAAGTGGTCCACTTTTTACAAAATTTTATCATTTTTTAAATTTTTTACGAAAAAAATTTGGACAAAATTTGTTACTTTTAATAACAATTTGATGTTATTTTTTTCTGCGAGTTGATCTAATGAAATGACTAATTTTTCATTTCTGGATCATTTCTGGATCAATTCTGAATAAATCATAAACTTTCAATTTCATAATATTGTTGCAATAAATTTCTACTACTACTACTATAATATTACGTTTCAACTCGTGGAAATTATTTCACCGAGAAAACAAACGCATAACAGAACATTCAAAACAGAAAAAAATCCGCGTTCGATTTAATGATCAAAACAACGAAATGGAGAATAAAGTTGAAACAAAAACTCGGTGCGTTGCGCCTCACCAGGAGGTCAAAGCTTCCCTAGACGGACCCCCCTTCGTTGTTATTAGTAACTATACCTATTATAAAAAATTGGATATGCTTTTACTGTTTGTCCAATGACAATGATCTCTAAAATTTTCCAAGTTCAAAAAGTAAGTCTGACAAAATGTCTAGAGGTCAATATGCTGTCTGAAATTTTCCAAGTCTATAAAGCCTAATGTCTGGTAAAAAGTGTAAAAGTCATCGAATCTAAATTCGTTCAAGTTCAAAAAGTCACCTGCCCACCTTATAAAATTTTTCCAAGTTCAAAAAATCAAAATTTCTGAAATTTTCCGAGTTTAAAAATTCTAAAGTCTGAAAAAATGTGCAAAAGTCAGCATGATTTCTGAAATTTTCTAGGTCCAGAAAGTTCAATACCTTACAGAATGTCTAAAAGTCATCGTCAGGGAATTTCGTCTCGGAATTTCACTAGCTTTTTTGAGGGTTTGGTCACCGCAAAGGTAAAAGCATATCTTATGCTTATAATTGTGAATCAATCGAAAAAAATTAACAAAAATTCAGATTAATTTTTTCACAAAAAAAAGAGTACTTACCTATTCGTAAGTATACCAGAAGAGAATGAAACTTGGATTTTTTACAACTTCTTTTATGTAGGTACCTAGCATTTTCTAAAGTCAAAAATACCCAATTTTTAAAAAAGAGCAAAAAAAATCAAAGCTTCTCGATTTTGCTGACATTGCAGTATTCGATAGTTGTCAACTTGAAACAAGCCCAAAACATGATTTTTAGACCCGTAAGTCATCTTGAAGAGGTTGTGGGTCCCCAAAATGGCATCATTTAGGTATTTCAAAAGAAAAGTGGAAAAAATGAACGAATTTGGTGAAAATGCAGGTTGATGGTGTATTCGGGTGCCAATAATGATATATTGCAAGAAAAAAAATTTTGACCTGAAATGACCCATTTAAGGGGAAAAAGTGGGTGAAAAAATTGGATTTTTGCATTTTTGAGGATAAAACACCACGATATCAAGTCCTATAAACACATGAGGTTGTACATCTCAACTAGGCACAGAATATTTTTTTTTTCAGAATTGCAACTCTGAAATGGGTTACCAAAATGGTCATTAAAAAAATTAAAATGTCCATTTCGCCTTGAAAAAGTGCTCGAAATTTTTTGTAAAAAATTCCATAAATTACCCTAGATACTGGTTACTATTCCTGCAAGTTTGAAAAAATTCGGTTAAAAACTGTCAGAAATAGAAATTTCAACGAAAATCCACATTCAACCCCCCAAAAGGAGTTAGGGTTGAGATATCGAGCTAAAAAAAATTTCATGGTAGTTTTAGACCAGAAGGACCAACTTTCACTGGATAATTTCAAATTCGACGCTCAAGGCCAAATCACCTCTATAAACCTGGTTATGCTCTTTCATGAAAAATTTCGACCTCTTTCCTTTTCCACCAGAACGAAAAAAATTGCAATAAAAATCCCATTTTTACTCCCTAATTTCCAACCATTTAACATCTTCAAATTTCAATTCGAATATCTCGCCATGATTTCTCGTATTAATAATTCATTTACGTTATTTTTTACAGGAATCCAACTCGATATGCCGATTCTTATTCAAATCGGCCGAATCAACGGTGAACAAAGCCACCCAATTGGCCCAACCGGTTACTAATGTTTTCGAAAAACCCATCAAATTCGCCGATTCGACTTTCTGCACCACGATGGACGTAGTCGGCACCACGGTCCCAAAGGTTATCGAAACAAATAAAAAGGTACCTATAATTTCAATTTTCTTTATCGTTATATTGATCTAGCCTTGCACACCTTACCTCAATCGCCACTCGATAAAAATTTCCAAGCAAAATTACCTACATACACCGAAACATACGCTCAATTCGCCATCGTGTCAATAACATAGCAGCTACACGTGAAAAAAAAAATTCGGCGTAATGCCCAAACAGATAAGATCAAATACGCGACGCGGTCGTCGATTTCGAGTAAAACGTATTTTATTTTATCGTAACACAAAAAGAAAGTAAGAAAAGGTGTGAAAAAAATGCGAACTCGGCCCAAGGTGAACTTTACCTAACGGTCTCAGGTAAAAATAGAATTCGATCGTTGAAACGAACGACGAAGCGAGCATTTTTTAAATTATTTGATAAGCCGATCGCATCTCTTTTGACAGCTGACATTATTATAAAGCGATAATTAAAAATTAAAGAATTTCATTGATACCCAAATACCTTTATACCCAGCTTTAAAAATCAAATCCCAATTATGTCTTCCTTTTTTTTCACATACCTATCGTTTAATCAACGTTAAAAAAAAACATTGCGCATTTTTGTTTATACTAATACAGATATGCTCAAAAGCCATCAATGTCGTACCTGTCCAACCGGCTGTTAAGTGCGTCAAAACAGTCGGTAGCTACGGGAAGCAAACTGTAAACCATTTGTACGGCAAAGTCAACAATCGAATTCCAAAGGCCACTTCACAGATACCGACAGATCAAGAAGAAAGCGAAATCGAAACTGACCAGGAAAAATTAGGTTCGTCCTTATAAGTAAATTTTCATTCATCGTAATATCCCTAATCGCAGATACCTCTAAGGTTAATAATGAGAATATCCGCTGCAATTAACCAGAGCTACCTCCTCCCTCTTTATCCATACTTTGCTACATAGTATAGGCGTAAAAAAGATATCAAACATATTTGCGAATTTAACACGTTCTTACACCGTTTTACGCATCGGTAAGTAATTTTCCATGTAGGTAGCGAACTCACGTCGTCATAATTATTATCTTTGGGGGGAAAAAAATAAAAACACAGAAAACCTCATAAACTTCTCTCTGCTTGTCTTCGCGTTGTTTACTCGTCAATAATGGAAAATCCCTTTAACACAAATCGATAGCCATTTTGCATTTCAGTCAATTGCACGACCAGAGGCTAGGCCAACATAAAAAATATTCGCCATACTCGAATCGTCGGCTCGTTCGGTTTCTTTTTTGATGTTTTTTTTTTCGAAATATTCGTGCGAATTTTTGCCTAATTTACATGAGTGTTTTAGTATGTTCGCTAATCAATCGCGTCTTTTTTTTCATTGCCATCAGTGTTGATGTGGGAACAATTTTTTTGGTGAATTACAATTACAATTACGGCGATTTAAACCGATCGAAACGTCTTCAGTAGGCAGCAAGGCCACATTTAGGAGCGAAGGGTGATTGGTAGTGTAGAATCACCAAAAGATCAAAAAAACACATTTGGATGAAAAAAATGTCTTGGAGTCATCGTAAAGGAATTTCGTGACGGAATTTATGTACACGAAAGATGGACAAAAAAATGGACAAAAATCATAGAATTTCCAATGATTAAAATGGCAAAAAATTTCAAACAAATTTAAAAAATAGATCCATTTTTCAAGCAGACATATTGACACATGGATAAGTATGTCTTTTTAAAATTCGTAAGTTTTCAAAAGTCTAAAAAAGTACCTGGAATACTACCCATGAAACTATTGTAATTTTCAAGTCCATAAAGTCGTGATATTTGAAATTTTCTTGAAATTTTTTAAGTCCATAAAGTCATTTGAATGTTGAAAAATTTTCCAAGTTCAAAAAAGTCAGATAAAATATCTAAAAATCATTGTAACGAATTTTCGTAAGTGAATTACGTAATGGAATTTTTTTGAAAAATTTTCGAAATCCAATTCTAAGCACAAAAAGTCAGTAGAAATCTGAAAATTTTTCCAAATTCAAAAAAGTCCAACAAAACGTCCAAAAGTCAGTTTTAGGTAAAAAGCTGTCTGACAAAATATCTGATTTGAACTTTCTTGAAAATTTTCAAGTTCATAAAGTTGAAAATTTCCAAGTCCAAAAATTAATTTGAGTTCTTAAAAATTATTCAATTATAAAAAAATCTGACAAAATGTCTGAAAGTCAATTTTTCAAGTTCAAAAAATCTAAATTGTTTGCCTAGCAAAAAGTCTAAAAATCAGCATTGTCATTGAAATTTTTTAAGTTCAGAAAGTCAATGGAAATTTGAAAATTTTCCAAGTCCAAAAAAGTTTGACAAAATGATGAATTTTTTTCGTAGATACAAATAATTTTGCCCACCTCAAATTTCTAATGAAAAAATTTCAAAAAATTGCAAGTGAAGTCGGAAAATCCATAAAAATTTGATCCAAGTCAAAACTTTTAAATTTTAGCCTCCCTCCAATTCGTTCCTAAATGTATGTATAAGTGAAAAACGATCAAAATTACGTATTTATCGCCCCCCACCCACGAAAAAATTTTAATACCGGAACTAGCAGGCAAAAATTTGCCAAAGTTCATAATTCAGAAAAGGAGGTTGATCCAAAATTCAACACTTTTCGATTCAATCGAGTGGGGTGCCAAAATATATGGGTTTTTACTTCTCAAGTCCATTGAAGTACTGAATGTTATTTCACCGAAGAAAACAAAAGAAATTCAAAAAAATGAGGGATGCCTTATCGCATACACTTATAATTTAAATCGAATGCTTCAGGTGCAAGTTGCTCGACTAGTGGAATCCATTTCTGAGGTAATTTCGTTCCATAAAAGTTCCAGAAAAAATGACGATGGGGAAGGGGTTAGAAATCAGAATTTTTTAGGCGAAGTATTGAAATCTATGTTATTTTGGTTTCTGATGTTCGATCTTAATGTCATATTACCAAGAGATCGAAAAAGGCCCCCAAAAGTGGGGCGAGGGGTTTTACTCAATATTGAGTAAAATTGTCAATTGGTTACCATAGTTCATGTTTTTCGACCTCAACAATCCGCTTTTAAGGTAATTTTGATCATAATTTTGAGTTGAGTCCTACTTCCCTGGACCACGTTAGTTTGATTTCCACTCAATTACATCAAAACCCGAGTCAGAAGGTAAAAACTCACTCGACAAACGTCGAAAGATTTTGATTCGAGTTCTTTTGAAATACTTGACTACTAAATTTTTTACATCTTTGTTATATAAAATATCGACCTATGTAATTTTTGTCTCAATTTCATATTCGTTTGATTTCAGCTCAGTGCCAAGCCGCACTCGCCAACGGACATGTGAAAAATCAAGCCAAAATATTCTCTCAGTAATTCAATAATATTCGTCGAAATCTTATTGTGATTCTTATCTTTCATTTTGGTGTCATTGAGATTTGAGATAAAATATTTATTAGATAAGTATTTATAAGAGATTTTTTGCTTATCATGAGTCGCCGTTAATTGTGAATCGAACGCGTTATCGTTGTTGAAAGTGATTGCATGTATTTTGAATTTTTATCTCGTTGTTGTTGAATTTTTCTTCTTAAGTTTAGTTATTTCTAATTTGTCATATGAATTAGGTACCAATATTTATCATTTTTTTTTTTTTCGATTCGTCGAATATTACGTGTCGGTGTTACCAATTTTACATTATACCTTATTCAATAATATAAGTACATATTTAATTTTTTCATATTTTCATTAGGTAGGTTTACAAACAATGCAATTTTTTTATCGAAGTGGATCTTACCTATCCATTATTTAAATTTACGTATAATTTTTTTTTTCAAACTACTTCGACTCAATAATATTTAAAGCATAGTCCATTCAAATTTTGAATTTATTATCACCTTTGAAAACTAATCTAAAGCACCTACGAAGGTAATAAGTAGTCGATATACTCATAAAAAATTTACGATGACATATTTCTCCGAAAATAAAACTTTAAAATGTGCTATAGGTATTGATAAGAAAAAAATGGTATAGAAATGTCTCATCATGACGTCTGTGTCCCCCTATCTCAGTTCTCTTCACTTTTGCAAATACAAATGTCCTATGCATGTTCTTTTAAAAGAAAGAAATGACTCATCGGTTGATTGAGTTGAACAAATTTCAAGCTGGAAATTTGTTAATTTACTTTATTTAAATTTGACTCGGGGAATAGGAAGCCGAAAGTTTAGCATTATGAAGGAGGGGCTAAAAATCAAGATATTTTCAACAACTGGATTTTTCCTATTCTTCTGGTTCAAGTAGGTAGGTACAATTTTCCTGAAATTTTCACACTCAAAATGCAAAATTTTTCAAATTTTCTAAAAAGTATCAATAGAAAATAATTTTTTAAACTAAAAATGGAATTTTTTTAGTTCTCATTGTATTGCAAAATAGAATGGAGAAAAAAATTGTATGATAAATTTAACATTCTAAAAACATTTAGGTAGGTAGGTATTTCTTCAAATGGAAAAACATCGATTCAGCACTTTTCGTAAAAGCATGATAAAAAATGAAACCCCCTTAAAATTTATCATCGAAATTTATACGAATAACACGGGTCCTCGAGCTATCGAAGCGTTCCTCGAAATTGATAAACGAAGAAAATTAAAAGTTTAAAATTACATTGCATTTCCGGTGCACATAAAACTATTTTCAAAAACATGACTTCAAGTTCAGAAAGACTTAGAAAATCGACATTTGAAGTAGATTATTCAATAAAGAATCCATTTCTGACCATTTCAAGGTCAACAATTGTTCGTTTTCGCATAAATTGTAATCTTAATTACCAAAGTACTTAAAAAACTTTGAGCTTACATAGTCAAAAAGTTAGATACTTATTCGAAAGAAATAAAAATTTTTGAGTGATTTTTGAAAACTGAACTATTGAAGAACGTATCCAACTTTAAAAAACCAGCTCATTTCGCTTATCTACCTTCCGTTGTCACGTGGAAAAAAACAATAGATATGTACTGAATACCTACCTACTTAGTAAACTTATGTCGATGTTGAACATTACATTACCCACCGAAACATGAGTTCAAAAATAACTTTATTTGTTCTTTCAATTTTTCTTTTTTTTAAATACTCGTATTCGGCGCAGAAAAAACATGTTGTTGTGATTGTTGCAGATGACTTGGTATGTTGACAATTTTTTTGTTCATAATAATAGTAAAAATTTATTATTTGGTATAGTTCAGGCTTCTATTTTCGTGTTAGAATATTTAGGTTCCCAAAAACAGTTTCCGACCTGTTCTACAGGGCGACCCATTCATGTCAATGGGTTTGAAAATGAAAAGATCGCCGTCATTTCCATACTACTCACGAAGCTATAAAACATAGGATATGCTTTTGCTGATTGAAAATTTTTTACATTCCAAAAAAGTCTTATAAAATTTCTCAAATTCTGGGGACATCTAAGAATTTCCCAAGTCCAAAAAAGTCTGACACAATGTCTAAAAGTCATCGAGACGAAATTTCATGATGGAATTTCGTCAGTTTTTCACGAGATTACCCATAGCAAAAACATATCCTATGCTAAAAAAAAAAACAATTTTGAACTGCAAAAATCTCGAAAACTAAGCCCCTGGGAAAAAACTATCGGCTTACGGAAGAAAGAGAATTGCATGCCCTACAATTGTTATCCCTTGCAATTTTTTCGTAGCGCCCTTAGTTTGGTCAGAAAATCCATATTTATGAGAAATTTACAAAATCCGTGGTTTTGAAAATGAAAAAAAATAATTACGCTTTGTAAGTTTCTTATAAACATGGATTTTCTGCTCCAAACTAAGGGTGCTACAAAAAAAATGTAGGAGATGAAAATTGTAGAGCTTAAAATTCTATTTCCCATACGAGCTATTAGTTTTTCATCAGGGAGCTTCGTATCTTAGATTTTTGCAATCAAACTGTGTTTTTTTTTCACTTTCAAAATTATCGATCTCATAAATGGGCCACCCTTTTCTGACTAAACTGAGGGTCCTGCGAAAAAAATGGTAAGAATCAAAATTATAGAGCTTGAAATTTTACTTTCTACAGTAGATGATTGTTTTTTTTCTAGGAGGCTTAGTTTTCAAGATTTTTGCAGCTAATGTTTTTTGTTTTTGTTTTTATTTTTTTTTTTTTTGCAACACTTCTAACTTTTTTTAACTTTAATTTTTGAACATTCTCTTTTAAAATGCATAAAACTATTAATTTTGAAGATAGAAAGCTCTGCTAGGTTGCATTTCAAATGAAATTTAAGGAAATAACTAAAGACTTGACTTTTATGTAATGAACACCGTGTTTTATGCTTTTTGGAGTCTAAAATATATCAAAAATTTCCTCAAAATTTAAAAATAAGTAAAAATATGTGCTGAAAAAGTGGGCACTAGTGAGTATCAAAATTCAGAAATTTTAATCTAGAACAACAACGCAATGACATCATTTATGAAGGAAACCTTATTTGACGAAAACAACCATAACCAATTGGTAGGTCAACAAAACGTTTTTTCAAGACTTCTTTTTGGGGACATCTTATCCTAATGAAAAAAATCACAAAAATTTCAACCTCAGTACGAGAAACCACGACAGTTTAATATGGCTTTATAGTGCAAGATCACTTACAAACTTTTCTCTCTTGTAGGGTTTGGGAGGAATTTTATAAAAAAAAAAAAGTGATACTGATTTACTGGTAGTTTACTATGTTCTAATATCAAAAATGAAGAAAACCTACTACAGGTGTTTGAAGAATGCATAATTCTTTGTAAAATTGAATAAGATGAGTGAACCTGACATTCTCATCACATCATTTTGAACTTCATAGAAACAACTTTGTGGGGAAAAAACGATCGAGTGTATTTTACAGAGTGAATACCAGTTCATAGTTTTAAAATGTTGTTTAACCATGGAAAATATCAAGTAAAAAACATATTTTCGTTTAAAAGGGCTGGAACGATGTTAGCTTCCATGGCTCGAATCAATTCCTTACACCAAACATAGATATCCTGGCTTACAGCGGTATCATCCTACAAAATTACTACGTCTTACCAGTATGCTCGCCATCTCGATCAGCACTTATGACCGGAATCCATCCTATTCACACGGGTACTTTGTCAACTTAACTCTGACATCTTCCAAAACCGTTGTTATTTTTTCTTAACCTGCTTAAACTCTTTTAGGCATGCAGCACGATGTTATTCATGATGGTGAACCATTCGGTTTACCATTGGATTTGAAAATACTGCCTCAATACCTCAAGGATCTAGGCTACAGAACGCGAGCAGTTGGAAAATGGCATCTAGGATTTCATAAAAGGGTTTATACGCCTTTATACAGAGGTTTCGATTCGCATTTTGGATATTGGGGCTCGAAAGAAGACTACTACACACACAAAAATTACGACCTCGTAATGTTTCTTCTTGCTCATAGCTTTGAATTCAATTAACCGTGGGGATTTTAATTTTTCTATTTCGTTCAGCGCCCATTAACAGGACGAGATTTCAGAAGAAATATGAACACGACGTGGAATTACGACGGGCAATATGCGACCGATTTATTTACCGAGGAGTCGGTTGATATAATCAATTCACACAATACATCCGAGCCGTTATTTTTATACTTGGCTCATTTGGCTACTCACGCTGGTAATAGAAATGAACCTCTTCAAGCTCCACCAGAAATCGTCGAAAAGTTCAACTACATAGAGGATGAAAAGAGACGAATTTTCGCAGGTAGTTCGTTTTGTATTTTCAGTTGATGGCAGACATGAAAAAAAAAAATCGTCAACTACAAATTAATGCATTTTCAGCCATGGCTTGGAAATTGGACGAATCTGTAGGTAAAGTAGTGCAGGCATTGGCCAGCAGGAATATGCTTAACGACACGATCATAATATTTACCACCGATAATGGTGGCCCAGCTGGTGGTATGGAGGGAAACTGCGCGTCTAATTGGCCATTGAGAGGTGTAAGTAATCAAACATCGAGATATGAGAATGGGAACACAACATATTTCGAGAAGTCTTCATTAAATGAATTCATTTTCGGGTGCAGGCAAAAACCACCTTATGGGAAGGTGGCGTACGTGGAGCAGCATTCATCTGGAGTGCCGATCTGCCTCATTCTGGGGTATCAAATGCTTTAATGCACATTCAGGATTGGATGCCAACCATTTTGGCAGCAGTTGATGAAAACATGGCTGAAAATTCTACATTATTGAAAGGTGAATACCACTTTGTAATCTACTTAATCGTACTAGTCACCATTTCAAATCAATTTCAATTGTGATCCAGGAATCGATGGACATAATATGTGGCCCGTCTTGAGAGGCGATAAAGAATCGGAATACAATGAATTGCTAATTCAAAAAGATCATGGCAGGAGTGCTTTACGTAAAAGTAATTGGAAAATAATAACAGGTAGTGCATTATCTATAAAAACGGGAGTATTGAAGTAAATCAAGATTTGATAAATGTTTGATTTAAAATGAAAAAAAAAAAAAGGTTCAAATTCATTACACAGTGGTTGGTTTGGCCCAAGCGGACGGCAATCCGATTACCACTACAATACGACCACAATACAGCTCAGTCCTGCAGCTGTAGCTCTGTCTCAAAGTAATTTCACACTTCCATCTGACCAAGAAATAATCCAGCTACGTACCAGCGTCACAGTCTCGTGTGATTACTGTGGCAACAATGGAATCAATTGTGAGTACCTAGTACCTACTTAAACTTAATGTATGTACGAATAATCATTCTGTCTGAAAACTGTGAAAGATACTCTCGACATTTCAAATTCAATCCATATTTTTTTCAAGGTACCCAATGTACATCCAAAAATAAAACTTGTCTCTTCGACTTATCCAAAGATCCTTGCGAGAGAAACAATCTGGCGGGTCAATACCCAAATGTTTTATCCAGTTTGACAAAAATCTTGTCCCAATATGTCCCAGTTCGGCCACTTAACAAACTAATAGATCTCAAATCGAATCCGAAGTTTTGGAATGGGACCTGGACCAACTGGATGGACTATATTGACGAAATATCCAAACACCTGACTTGGAAATTGAGCAATTCTACACAGAGTGAGTTCTTATAAAAATAAATTTCATTTCTTTGTACCTATTCAAATTTCTCAACTTCACTAAAATCCAACAGTGAAACGCTTGATACTGAACGAGGAATCGAAAATGTATTAGAGATTGCTTTTCCAACTTCACGATGACATAGTATACTTAATTACACCAAAAGGAAGAAACAATGAGAAGCTTCCGATGCGATAGAACTAAAAAGTCCACTCATGTTCCATTTTTGAAGAATGTCGGAAAATGTCTAATTGCATGCTAAAGATTACGCTTTCCGAGCTCTAGAATTTATTTCTGGGATTGGTAATTTCGACAATCATTTTGAGATGAGGTATATTCCCTTGGACTAATGATGTTAAAAACGGATTCGATTGGTCAAAAACAAGATTTTAATAGCTCATTCAATGAACGTTGAAAAATTCTGGTTTTTAGTCGATTCCTCTGAAATGCATTCTGGATGTAAAAAATACACGTGGATACACAATTCAAAATATTACCTTAGGAGTACATTTTTGGTTCATTTGGTGGATAACATCGGAAACACATTTGGAAGATCGTGAACCATAAAAAAACATAGCGTTAAAGTGTTGATTTTATGTTGTTCAATGTTTTTGTGATTAAACTTATTTTATACCTACTTGGATGTGCCTTTATTATCCCTAAACTGTCACACATTTTAATCATTTCAAATTAATTCCGAATCAGATTATTATATAATGTATCTCAGCCAACCAGTTTTATGCAAAAATATACTTTTTCTTAAAAATTGTATTCAGCGTTAAGAAATTTAAATTTGTAGATAGTAACAAAGTGTTTTTCATTATAGGATATGCTTCTTCTATGGGTAATTCCGCGAAAAACCTGACGGAATTCCGTGACAAAATTCATTGACGATGACTTTTGGGAATTTTGTCAGACTTTTTTGGACTTTGAAAAATTTTCAGTTTAAATTGACTTTTCGGACTTGAAAATTTTCAAAAATAACGCTCACTTTTAGACATTTTGTTAGACAAACAATTTAGTCTTTTTGAACTTGGTTAACTTTCCAATATTTTGTCAGATAGACTTAAGGTGTAGTGGGGTAATTGCAAAATCGCGACCTTCTGGCCGTTAGGTTCAATTTTGGACCCCAACACCTAAAGGGGGTTATAAGTACTAGTGTCTAGCACAAA
>FIZU01065635.1:0-26563 GCA_900064475.1 Pseudococcus longispinus
AAAATTTTCCACGCGCATCAATTCTACCATACATTTTATACGTAAACACGTTTACCTACTTCGTTACGCTTTTTCCAGTGACGTCACGATAGTCGATGGGCGGATTTAAAAATAATTACCTACCTAGAGTTCTGGGTAACCTCTTCTAGTTTATAGATGTTGTAACCGGCCTGATACCCTCTATCCGTTGATGGTAGGCAACCATCAACACACGAAATTAAATTGAATTGAATTTTCAAAAAAATTACCAAAAATCATAATTTCAAGTACGTAAGGTGATAGGAAAAAATGTTTAAAAAAATTTGTGGTATACATTTTTTGCCAATCTTTATTTTTGAAGGAGCTGCAGCAATTCTTAATAATGTGGCCCCTTCAAAAATGAAGATAGGCAAAAAGTTTATATCACAAGTTTTTTTACAAACATTTTTTTCTACCAACCTAGGTACTTGAAATTATGATTTGGTGAATTTTTTGAAAATGCAATTCAAAATACGTACTTTCATGTGTTGAAGGTTGCATACCATCAACAAAAAAATTACCAAAAATCAGAATTTCAAGTACGTAGGGTGATAGGAAAAAATGTTTGTAAAAAAAATTGTGATATACATTTTTTGCCAATATTTATTTTTGAAGGAGCTACAGCAATTCTTAATGATGTGGCCCCTTCAAAAATGAAGATAGGCAAAAAGTTTATATCACAAATTTTTTTACAAACATTTTTTCCTACCAACCTAGGTACTTGAAATTATGGTTTGGTGAATTTTTTGAAAATGCAATACAAAATACGTACTTTCATGTGTTGAAGGTTGCATACCATCAACAAAAAAATTACCAAACTGTAGTTTCAAGTATCTAGGATGATAGGAAAAAATGTTTGTAAAAAAATTTATGGTAAACACTTTTGGCCTATCTTCATTTTTGAAGGGGCTGTGTAATTAGGAATGTCTGTAGCCCCTTCAAAAATGAAGATAGGCAAAAAGTGTACATCACAAATTTTTTTGCAAACATTTCTTCCTACCAACCTACACATTTAAAATTATGATTTTCGGTAAATTTATTGTAAACTCGATTCAATTTTACTTTTGTGTGTTGTTGGTTGCATATCCTCAACAAAAAATTTACAGAACTGTAGTTTCAATTACCTATCGTGGTAGGAAAAAACGTTTATGAAAAAAATTGCGGTATAAACTTTTGGTCTATCTTCATTTTTGAAGGGGCTGTGTGTTTAGGAATGTCTGTAGCCCCTTCAAAAATGAAGATAAGCAAAAAGTGTTTGCCAAAAAAATGTTGACAAGATTTTTTTATCGTCCTAGGTGCTTAAAATGATGTACCTACGAATTTTGGTAGGTAAATTTTTTGGAAACAATACTTTCGTGTGTTGATGGTTGCATACCATCGACAAAAAATGCACCAAATTACAGTTTCAAGTACCCAGAGTGGTGGGGAAAAATTGAGTAAAAAAATTTGTGATATAAACTTTTTGTCTATCTTTATTTTTGAAGGGGCTGTGTAACTAGGAATGACTGTAACCCCTTCAAAAATAAAAATAGGCAAAAAATGTACACTACAAATTTTTTTTTAATGTTTTTTTCTACCACCCGGTGTACTTGAAATTATGATTTTTGGTAAATTTTTTAAAAATGCAACCGATTTACTTGATGTGTGTAGATGGTTGCCTACTATAACGGGATGTAGGAGATTCCTTACGGTTTAGGCTATACGTTGGTACAATCCCTTCTTCGAATTCATATGTGGTACGACGTGATGACAGAAATGACATTCTCGATGAATCTGTCAAAATTCTAATCAGCTAAATAGATAAGAAAGACTTACGTCGAAGTACCAAAACCTGATCCAATTCCAACGTAATCTACTCCAATTTTACTTTTAATGTGATTCAATTGCTCTGCAAAAAAACAAACAAAATACTTCTTAGAACTGATAAAAATTTACAAACACCTGTTTGGAATTAATTATTTTGATTAAAACATACGAATGTGTGGGAATTCAGTTACTTACCAACAACGTTATCCAAAGTAATGGAATCGGTTTGGGCTTTTTTCATTACATCTGGATTGAAAGTAATCATTACAAGTCCATTATTTTTTTTCTGCAATTAATCATTTGATTGGTTAATATCGAAATATGCATCTATATCCAATTATGAAAAATTTTGACAAATAGCTTACAATGAGATCTAAAACTTCGTCTTTAATATTAGGAAGTGCATTTTTATAAGTCCACGATGCTACAGAAGAGAATATAACTGGAGCTTTCGTCTTGTCTAAAACTTTCTTTTGGGTAGCTTCAGAAGCCTGGAAGAGATCGATGATCATACCTAGACGATTCATTTCTTCCACCACTTTCTGTAATAGAATTTTTAAAAAAACAAGTTTAGTGTGAGTTTGAATATTGAAATTGTATGAGAATTTTGAACGTTTTGATCATCTTACTTCTCCAAAACTCGAAAGATCCTTTGTTGTTGTCGTCACATAACTTGTCGACCTGTAATTTGAAAACAAAGGATGGTTCGTTCAATTTAAAAATCAAATGATTTATTGCATATCAATTTAACCAGTTCGATTATCTCGAATAAATATTGATATGGTACCTAACGAATTAATGCATTCATTTTCCTCAAAATATTTTCACCTGATAAGCTTAAATGCTAATAATAATTAAATAAGACAATCGAATATCCTCGAGATCACAAATAATATTATTTTTTCCTTGTTTAACTTGATGTAAGCTTAATGAAACATACCAAACGGTGTCGCATTCGCTTGTTAGCGTTATGTATCGAACTCCTAAAGCATAATATGTACGTAAAACTGATAATTTATTATCAATCGAGTGGCCTCCATCGATACTCAAGATGCTTCCAATTTTACCGTCTTTGAAAATTTGATTTATATCTGGAAATAAAGTAAAAGAAGGTGTTATCAGGTCGATTTTATAGAATGTGAGTAGCTGTGTGACATTCTTGATTGAAGGTTTCAATTCTATTTCTTGTAAACATTGATAACGCAGGTGACATTGATAAAATTATTTTTTGTTTTTATTATTAAGAAATAATAAAATAATTTCATCGATAGGATATTAAACGAGGACAATGAATATACAGGGTGTTTCATAGCTAATGCCCTTCTTTCCAATGGCTAAGTAGGCAATTTATGCTGAGCACAAGTTGAAAAGTTCAACTACCCTTGGAATTGAAGGGACAAAATTATGCTCATTCAACTGGCTAAGTAGCCAACTTATGCTGAGCACAAGTCGATATCTTCAACTACCCTTGGAATTGAAGGGGCAAAATTATGCTCATTCAACTGGCTAAGTAGCCAACTTATGCTGAGCACAAGTTAATATGTTCAACTACCCTTGGAATTGAAGGGGCAAAATTATGCTCATTCAAAAAAAAATCCCCATCTTGTTCATCATTGTTAATTAATTGTCATAAAATTTCAACTATGATAGGTAAAGGGTTGCAGTTTGCGCCATTGGAAGGAGAATTTATTCTACTTTTTTTTCATCTGAAAGTTTTTGGGGCTAGGTGATCAAGGAGCCCCAATAACCAATAAAACATTTTTAAAAAACCAAAAAAATCACATTTTTTGAAATTTTAGAAAAATTTTAAAATTTTTTTCATGTTAACCTACCATTATTATGAACTTAACTTATGTGAAAAAAGACCCTCTTTTCAATGGCGCAAATCCCAGATTTCTATCTTGCTCAATTCAAAAGTTATGAGTGTTCAATTTCAAGAAAACCCTTTGAAAAAATCACATTTTGGAAAAATTATAAAATTACTGAATTTGAGTGAAAAAAGTGATTTTTTAAGGGGTTTTCTTGAATATTTTGTTAGTTATTGGAGCTCCCCTATCATCTAACCCCAAAAACTTTTAAATTAAAAAAAACTAGAATGAATGCTCCTTCTAATGACGCAAACCGCAACCCTCTACCTATCATAGTTTAAATTTTATGACCAATTCAAAATGACGGACAAAATTCAAGAAATTTTTTTTAAATGAGCATAACTTTGCCCCTTCAATTCCATGGGTAGTTGAACATACCAACTTGTGCTCAGCATAAGTTGGCTACTTGGCCAATTGAATGAGCATAATTTTGTCCCTTCAATTCCAAGGGTAGTCAAACATATCTACTTGTGCTCAGTATGAGTTGCCTAGTTACCCACTGGAAGGAGGGACATTAGCTATGAAACACCCTGTAAATTGAAAGAAATCAGATGATCAACTGGTGATTGCAAATATCAAGGTACAAATTCATCACTCGAGGCTTTGTGTGTGTAAAAAAAGTAGAAACTAAATTACAATTTTTTCAAAATTTTACCTTCTGAATTATGCACTATTTTCATGTTATCTTTATATTTTCTATTGAGTCTGGTAATTGCATCAATTTGTTGAAGAGCTGAAGCCACAGCATCTTTGAACTGAGATGTACATTTTGGCTTAGCAGTCCATACCTGTTGCAAAATTGAAAAAAATATGGCTACTTGGATTTTTTTCTATTTTTTAATAAAAATATCTCGTAAATAATTTGTTAGGTGACTTACTTGACATCCAACCATACCCTGCTTTAATCTAGGTATGTCTGTTTTCAACCATTTATAGGAATCCTCTTTGGTCAAGTCTGTATCAAATTTGAAGTCTTTGATTTTACCACTTAATTGATACCACAGTGAGGCTGGTAAATTATTATACCTGAAAAATGAACATGAAATAAATTTTTTGTAGAATGAGTGGGGTAGGGGCTAAATTAAATCATATAATATTTACCCATCTATTAATGGGACATTTTTCAACACATCATGACCAACGAATTCAGCTGGTTTGGGAGTATTTGACCCATTATCACCTCCAGACAATAGCAACGTGAATATTAATATTAATACTACAATTACACTGACTACTATCACTCCGTATACTATCAATCTTTGTGAAGATACTGAAATAAAATGAAAAATTAAAATAGAAGTGCTGAAATATTGCGGTGAAAATCAAAACTTTGAATGTTTTTTGGTAAGAAAATATATAATTAGATGCCTGCCTATCTCATTTGATTACTTACCATTTCTAAAATACCTATTCACACAACCACTTTCCGAATCCATGGCACTTTTTAAAAAATAAATCTATCCCACGTTTGTTTCAAACTCTTACACATGCACGATAATTTTAAGATACCAAAAAAATTCTCTCTAACACCTTAAAATTATACCGCACTTGTACTTGTAACGATTATTATACCGCAGTGAGAGTTGCGAATACCTACAAGTCAACGTTTGATGATAATTGTTATCTTTTATCTTTTTATTTACCTATGAATCAATTTGTACTTGAAAATGTACGCCACCAATTGAATTTCTGTTTTTGTCTTATCTTTTTGAGTGTGATTCGTCATAACGTACTTGTGGCTGAATTCCTGGTAGTGTGTCGTACGTGGGTTATTGGTACCCTATACCTACTTTGTACTTGGAGCTTTCGAGTGATTTATCGAATGAGTTTATGAAAGGTATTAACATGGGTGATGGGTGTAGGAATACAAAGGAAGATGTGGGCGAGGTAATAAACTAAGTACTCGAATATGGTTATTTCATCAGAAGTAAAGAAATTGTGTTTTTTCATTTTTAATTAGTTCGTTTCTATTTTTTCAGCATCTCGTGGTTATGAGCGAGGAGATTTTTTTTCTGGATTTTACTTGAGCTTGATGGACTTTGATCAGACAAAAATTGAGTACATTTGGATTTGGTGATTTATTGACATGGATATGTTTTATGAGAAGGGAGGGAGGGGGCAGGAAAATTTTTACGTCACAAATTTTGTTATCCTGGGTGACCTTTTGGATTTCGAAAAATTTTATAAGATGGACAGATTAAAAAACGGGGGAAAAATTGCTCACAAATAATATGAAATGCAAGTAGACGACGAAACAAAATAGGTACTAAATAGGTCCCTGCCTAAAACTAATAAAAAACAGAAAAAAATTAGAAAAGTTGAAAATTTGCCAGAAAAAAATACAACGTGCAACCTCACTGATGTGAGAAAAAAATTACAGTTGGAAAAATAAAAATTTTTGAAAAACTAAAATATTTTATCTGCACGAATTGCAATATGCAACCTCATTAACTTAACTGAAGTAAGAAAAAAATTGAGAAGAAAATGAAAATTCCACCTATGAAGTACAAGATATGCAATCTCATTGAAATATTTTAAAAAATGAAAAAATTCTGCCCACAAAGTATGCAGCCGAACTTACTTTGTAGTTGAAACACACTTTCACTTTGCATAACCACAGGGGCAATATTTCTCTCAGAACTCAATTGTGTGTGTTCTATCCAGGATTTTTAGGTCTGTGAATTTAAAATTGCAAGTCATAGACCTAAAAATCTTGGATAAGACACTTGAAGTTGAGTGAGTTTTAAATGAAACATTGCCCCTGTGGTTATGCAAAGTAAAAGTGTGCTTCAAAGTATGTCTGGTTGCATACTTCGTAGGTAGATTCATTTAATTTTTTTTTACATCGATGACGTTGCATATCTCACTTTTGATTTTCCGCAGGTAAAATTTTTTATTATATCAAATTTTAATTTTTTCCCCAAATTTTTTCATTACGCCAATGAGGTTACATATTGCAATTTTTACAGGTAAATTTTAAACATTTTTTCAAGTTTTTTTTTGTCAAAGAGGTTGCATATCTCACTTTTTTGAAGTATAATTGTTTACTGTCAGGAATTTTTTCCAATTTTTTTCTAATGTCAATGAGGTTACATTTCACAATTTTCACAGGCAAAATTTATTTTCAAGAATTTTTCTTTTTTCCCATTTTTTGCTTGCGTCAGTGGGGTTGCATGTCGGAATTTTTGCTTATAAAATTTTTAATTTCCTAAATTTTCTATTTTTTGGATTTTTTTGTGTCAAACAGGTTGCATATCGTACTTTTTACAGGGGAAGTTTTTTATTTCTTTAAATTTTTATTCTTTTCTATTTTTTTCGTAGGTTAATGAGGTTATACAAATCGAAATCTTTGCAGGAAAAATTTTTAATTTTGTAAAATGATATTTTCCCTCAATTTTTTGTGTGAAAAATATTGCATATCCTATTTTTGGTAGATGAAATTTTTTATTTTTTCAAAATTTTTAAATCCCAGAAATCTTCCAATTACAAAAAGTAATTTGTTTTTTTTTTACACAATTTGCACTCACAATTATGATATATTAATACAAACATTTTTAGAAAATTTTAATAAAATTGAAAAAAATGTTGTATTATATCAGAATTAAATTGAAAACAAACATATTTTCAAAACAGAGGGATTAAAAAAAATCCCCCAAAAAATTAACATAGAAACAAACAGAATTTTGAAAATCCGACAAATTCAGTTGGGACGATTTTTTTGCATAACATCAAAATTGAAGGGGTTAAAAAACATTAAAAATAAGGGGAATTACAAATTTTGAGAATTTTTTGACTTATCGAATTCGGTTTATTTTATTTTAAAATTAAGAAAAAAATCCAAAGATTTGTTTCGTCATCATTTCGTTTTGTGGACAATCAATTTTTTTGGTTTCTGTTTCGGTTCGTTATTTTGTCTGGTGCAGTTTTTCGATTTGTTTCGTTATTTCGTTATTGTCAGATGTCAAATTTTTTGCTGAAATAACAAAATAAAATAAAATTTTGGGAAAAATCGAGTAACAAAGGAAGTTTTTTAAAAGTCAAAAAATAAACATGCAAAAAAAGAAAATTTTGAAAATTTCTAATGTGACTACAGCGAATGCAAAATGCAAAATATTTTTTCATTTTTTCAATTTTTATTTCAATTTTGTAAAAAAAAATTATAATTTCGTTAATTTCAAAATTTCAAATGTTTATTTCATTTTTCGTTTTTTTCGTTTTATTTTTCTCAAAGGGCCTTCATGAGAAAATGACCCAAAATTTTTTTTAGCTCGATCGATGCATATCCAAGAACGTTTTTTTTTCAGTTTTGAATTTTTTCAACAATGTTGCCATACTTTTGGGATTTTGAAAAAAATATATGTTATACCTAAAGGGCATAACAAAATTTTGAAAAAAAATTCAGCCATGTCACACCCCAAAATTTTTTTGGCGATTTTTTGAGAATTTCAAAGTGCCAAAAAATTAGGAAAATTTTGACCAATTTTTTCAAAAAAATTTCCACGAGTGTACCCACATAGTGTCCACAATCTGTGAAAATTTCAGAATTTTTCACCCACCCTCTTCAAAAATATCGCATATTGAAGTTTCGATATTTAGGGGGTGATAATTCGGGAATGAGTAGGGTGGAGGATCAAAAATTTCGGTGGTGAGTTTTTACATCAGGAGTAACATTTAGGACTACTTTTGAGGAAATTTGGGTCGAGGGCCGATTTCATTATCTTACCAAGGAAGACCGTTTTTTCGTTATTTTGTTTCGTTACATTTCACAACTCTGCTTCAATCTAATTTTTTTGAAACCATATTCATCCCTTCAATTTAAAAAATCGGCTACATCTTCATCAATTGTTTTTATATCCATACAGGGTGTTTCTTTTCTGACGTATCTCCTTCCACTGGGTAAGTAGGCAACCCATACTCATTTCAAGTATGAATGTTTGCATACCCTTGGAATCAAAAGGGCAAAATTATGCTTATACAAAAAATTATAATTTTTTGAATATTTCATCAGCGATTCGGAGTGTGCCTGTCACCTAACCCAAAAAATTTGGCACGAAAAAACAACTTGACTGAATGCTCCTTCCAATGGCGCTAACCGCAACCCTCTACTTTATCACAGTTAAAATTTCATTACGAATCAAAAATGATGAAAAAAATTGTTCAAATTAACATAATTTTACCCCTTAATTCCAAGATTAGGCAAACATACCTATTTGAACGTAGTATGGGTTGCCTTCTTATTAAATCGAAGGCAATCCATACACTATGAAACACCCTGTAGATATAATCTCATATTTTTTTCATGTATTTCTATGCCGAATAAATATTTCAAAGGGCCATTAAGTACCTATATCATGACTCGTATTTCTACACCGAATAAAGCAGATGTCACCCAATTGGCGAACCCATAAACAAGGTACCTATATACACAAGATGAAATACGCCTCGAGCAAAATGTCACGCTTCGTTTTCGTTTTATAAATATATATGTGGGGTGTTTGTTTTTAAGAAAAAGGCTACACCAAGGATAAAGACATGACGGGGGTCATTAGAACTAGATTATCGAGACATGAGCATTGGAATGCGCTAGCTGAGCGTAAAGTGTTCAATCTTAATGTAGGCTGCGTTCTGTTCGGTGGTACCTTTTCGCGTTTACACGCCACCGACGAATTATTCAACAATGTTTTTCGCCACGTTTTAACAAAGTGGCGCGGCATTAGCAAACGACTGAAAAATCAATAATTATTGCCTACGAGCGATGACCTAGATAAATGGAAAGGTCCAAATAAAAATTCCAGGGGTAGCAACTTCCTAAGTCGTGGCATCTTTCGGATGTGCAGTACGTACCTAGACTTATGTACTTGAGAGCATACGAAAATTTACAATGACTCGTTGAGGTAATATACAATTTACAGTGTGAGGGTTTTTTTTAAAACTTGGATGTGGTCTCGTGAGAATTCCACTTTTGTCGGGTAACTTGAGCCGAAACTTTTCGAGATGTTGGTTTGAGAATTATATTTGTAGCAATGGAAACGAGTCGTTTGATACTTTAAGTAATCGTATCTCATTCAAGTGGCATTTAAATTGTCTCAAAAAGAATGTAGTAAAATGTGATGACTCTTAGGAGCAATCTGATTAATAAATTGTTCGAATAATATTGTCATTTGACCTCAAAATGAATTCGTAAATCAATGGAATAGGTAGGTACCTATCTTACAATGAATTCTGGGGCATTTTCAACGATTTTAATCCTTTTTTTTTGAATTTTAAATTCATCAATTTTCAAAAAAATTGAAATAAATTGTATCTAGGATCATATTGATTTTTCTAAGAGAAATAACCAGAAAAAATTCAAACAAATTCGTAATTTAATGAAATTTTAGCTCCAAAGTACAATTTAATTTCTATTTTTTTTGAACAATCGAGCGCTAGATTTGGACCCCTATCAATTTTTATTTTTTTTACAACAATTAAAATCTTTTTTGCTATTTTCCATTCCACATACGAACGAAAAAATACATATCAATGAAACAAGGTGCAAAAAGCATAAAAATATCGTTTAGTAGGAACAAAATGAATGAGCTGGATACGTTTTAAAACTCGGCGCTGGCGCTTTAGGCAGCCCAGCATGCGCTTCCAAAATTGATCCAAAGTGTTTCAGCATCCTCTTTAGTTTTATCTTACTCTATAGTAAGCTACAACCATTTCTTTATCGGTCTTCCATTATTTTAAGGTTTTTTCTTTTCTTTTTTTACCTGTGTTGTTTTTTTCTTGTTTTTTTTATGTACTAAGTAAGTAATTTTTTATATTTAAACGTAGACTACGTTATTTGTTCTACATCTCGAAAAAAATGAAAGCAACGGTGGCCACATACGCGATACGTATTTAGAATGTAAGCTCTCACTTCAATGGCTCAATTCGGCAGATTTTATCTACCTCCATTCAGCGCTGTCGTAAACGTGGTACGCGAAACGGCCAAATCTATCGTACCCGAAGACAGCCCTTGTTTGGAAATACTCAAAAAAGCAACTGGTACCGATAATAAGGTCCCAACCCAGAATGATAACGCCGAACAGACGCGAATTACGCAGAATAAAAAGCCACAGAGCGGATATTCGGGCATATTCGAGAGTAACACGTCGTACGATGAGATAGAAGGCGAAAATGTCGGCAATCGGATTGACTACGATGGACAACCTTATCAGAGATCGGGCCCTCAGAAATTTTCCATCGCCCCGGGCAGCTTCGAGGAAAGCCAAGATTTCGGCGACGATTGCGGCGAGTTCAAAAGCAGACATAAAATTAACGAATGGCAGGCAGCCTGGAATGTGACGAATGCTATACAGGTAAGAAGATCGGGAGGTATTGATTTTTATGCAAAATAATATTTATTGAGGTGAGTGGGTGGGCGGAGGGGAATTTCGAAATGGGAATGAATTTTTATGACAGATGGTCGATTTATTGCATCATATGCGAGATTCAGTTTTTTCTGTTCAAGTTTTTTTTATTTCTCGTGAAATATGTGTAGTTGGCAAATTGAAAGAATTTCAAAGTGTTTAGGAAGGGATGCTGCAAAAAATTTGTCGCATGAAAATGCCCTATTTTGAACCTCTACGAACTGTCCTGGATCCGTTTGGAGTATTTTTTGTGTCAATTTAGTCTTTTAGCAAAAAAAAAAAGAAAAAAATGATCGGAACGCCATCTTTTTCATTTTTCTCTTAAGTTGTCTACCTAAACTTAGAATGTTCAAAGTTGCTGAAAATGGTCAAAATTTGACCCATTTTTTCAACATTTTGAACAAAGTATCAAACTTGTCCAAACACAAGTTTTAAGAAAGTCTCCTGTTTAAATTCTACCCAAAGAGAAATTGAACTACTTTGGAAATTCTGACAGTAGGAGCCTACTTTAAATGTCAAGGTTGCCAAAATGAAACTAAATAGACCAAATTTCAACGAAACAGTCGTTAAGAGAATCTGTCAAGATTGTGCCAAAGGAAATTTCCTCCTGTTGACAGTTTGGTAAATTTTTACCTCAGTTGGAACAGCAGTTTCTCATTCCTTATTCTTGGAATGCAAAATTGTGTTTTCATTCTCCATTGATTCGTGATTGATCATTGTTGTTCTTGTTCTCTTTTTTTATTACAAAGTTGGTGATTTTGAAAATGAAAAAAAAATCCTATGAACATGGATTTTTTTGACCAAACTAAGGATCCTTGGGGGGAGAGGGGGGCTAAGAATCAAAATTTGAGAACTTGAAATTCTCTTTCTGCTGAAGGCGATTAGTTTTTTTCTAGAAGGCTTTGTTTTCGAGTTTTTTGCCGTCTGAAGTCATTTTTATTCATTTTCAAAACCATCGACCTCCAATGTGGCCCACCCTGTATATTACCATGAGGTGAAAAAAACCGTAGGTTCCTCGGATTTTGACCAAATCCACGGGGGTGATTTATTTTGAGTTGGAAATACACCATAAAAATTTTTACACCCCTAGCTCAAATGAGGAGGAGGTGAGGGTGCTCAAGGTGGGGCCATTTTTGAAAAAAATCACAGTTTTTGCCATTTTTGGGTGGTGTCACCTGCTGGTACCTCGGTAACCCCTCTGAAAAAGTGCAATTTGAGTTTTTATAACTCTCTAGGCCATTGACCTCGAAATTGAATACCATTTATCGATTTTTTGCCAGGGGGTTGAAAAGTTTCAGATCGATGAAAAATATAGGTTTTTGTGTTACAAAAAATTAAATATACTTTCTGCTTGGAAGTAAAACTGGACCTACAAAGCCCAAAAATTTATTTCGATTAAAAAAATTTACAATTTTTCATTGCAATGTTGCCAATTTTCAATCAGTGTAAAAAATCAAAAAAAAATTTCCCCAAAAAAATTTATGCTGAAAATCAATTTTTTACGAAAATCAAAGTTTGGCAACATTGCGATGAAAAATTGTCATTTTTTTTTAATCGAAATAATTTTTTGCATCAAGACATTGTTCTTTAGGTCCAATTTTGGTACCAAACAAACTAGAGAATTATATTTTTTAGATATTCAAAAATCTGGATTTTTCAGCGATTTCCCACTTTTTCAACCCCCTCCCCCTCCCCCTCCCCCGAAAAGGACAATAAGTGTTATCCAATTTTGCGGTCAATGACCTTTGGGCGGTGTGGAAACTGAATATAGTACCCGGCAAATGGCACTACCCATCCTCATAAGTGGTAAAAATTGCGCTTGTTCCCGAAATGACCCCAATTTGAGCACCCTCAGCCCCGTCCCTTCTTGAGCCAGGAGTCTAAAATTTTCTATGATGCATCTCAAAACTGAAAATGAACCACTTTCTTGGATTTAGTCAAAATTCAAGTTTTTTTTCCCGATCTACCCTAATAGAGTTATGAGTGTTCAATTTCAAGAAACCCCTGGGTCCCTGAAAAAATCATTTTGTTTTTCATTCAAATGCCATAATTTTATAAGTAATAACTTTTGATTCAAGCAAGATAGAAATTTGGGTGTGCTCCATTGGAAAGAGGGTCCTTCTTCACACAAGTTCAGTTCATAATAATGCTAAGTTGCTGTGTAAAAAAATAGAAAATTTGGCCAAAATCGAAAAACATTGGAATTTTTTTTTGAATATTTTATTAGGTATTAGGGCTCCTATATCACCCAACTCCAAAAAATTTTAGATGAAATAAACTAGAATGAATGCCCCTTCTAATGATGCAAACTGCAACCCTCTACCTATCATTGTTAAAATTTTATAACAATTCAAAAATGATGAACAAAATTGTTTTTTTTTTTTTTGAATGAGCATAACTTTGTACCTTCAATTTCAAGGGTAGTTAATCATACCTACTTGTGCTCAGCATGAGTTGCATACTTACTCAGTGGAAGGAGGAGTATTAGTTGTGAAACACCCTGTATGACACACATTCTGAAAAATTTCACAAAAAATTAGTTTGAGAACAATACGAATTCGAATTTTATTACCTCAATGTAATGGTGGGACTTTTCATGAAAAGCTGAAATGTTGAAAAGTAAAAGTGAAAAATTGAAAAGTAATGTGTGAAAAATCGTGAAAAGTGGTGAAAAGTAATGTAAAGTTTTGAAAATGGATAGAGCTCATCAAATGCTTCAAAATGAGACTCATATCGACTGTTTGTATGTTTCAAAGCTCCAATAAATCATTGAATACGTTTTCAGGACACACTTTTCTTTTCACTTTTCATGAAAGGAGGCAGAGCCGGATTACGGGTGGGGCCCGTGGAGCCCAGGGCCCCGGGCACCCACCAAAACCAAGACGCGTGAAAAATTTTGGAATCTGCTTAAATTGTGATTTATGACAAATATCGAGTTGAAACATGAATTTTAGCCCTCAGGTCAACTGGGAGGGGGTCAATGAAGGGGCCTCCACCAAGTTTGGGCCCCAGGTAATCTAACTCCAAGATCCGGCCCTGAAAGGAGGACGTAGTTTTTGTTTCATTACTTTTCAAGGAACATCACTAGTCACTACCTCAATGTACCTACTTCTTCGTGATATCCCGCGCATTTTAAAACAAAAGAAGCACAGTTTGCTGAGTCAAAATTGTTGTTCTCGAAATTGTGGTATGGTACCCAGAAAGAAACGCGCACCCATCCGCTACCATTTTCGCTATGGTGCAAAAGTAGTGGCGAAATGGATTGCATGTCTCACTTTCTGCTTTTTTGCACCCAAGAAAGCAGGTAGTGAAGAGTGGAGACGGAGAGTGCCGCTTAATTTTTGCTATGGTGTGAAAATAGTAGCGAAATGGGGTGCATGTCTCACTTTTTGGTTTCTGCAACCCATGTCCGCATATGCCACCTTTTGCTATGGGTGCGCTACCAAAATTTTCCTAGCTGGGTATTCTTGATTTCCAAATGGTTTCCTTTTGCAATTTTTGACAAAATAATTAAATTTACCTATGCCCTACATATACAGATGCCGACGTGGCATTTTACATCTGAGGTCTGGCCCTGTTAGGTTATCAAGATGTATCAAAACAAGCAGCATAGTTTCTTAAATCTTCTTACGGCTTTTCTGAAATATTGATACCGACTTATTTCAAAATCAAACTAAAAGCAATTGTTTGTCATAGGAATCTATTGGTATCTAATTTTTACTTCACAAAATAAGACATGTACCTACAAATACGAGTGTATACAGTTCAAACATGACATTAATTGAATTTTCACATTACAGGGAATGTTCATCGTATCCCTGCCATTCGCCGTTCTACGAGGAGGCTACTGGGCAATATTCGCCATGGTCGGAATCGCGTACATTTGCTGCTACACCGGAAAGATCCTGATCGAGTGCCTCTACGAGATCGACCTCAACAACGGGCAACGCGTCAGAGTCCGAGACTCGTACGTCAGCATAGCCAGCGAATGCTTCGGACCCGTGTGGGGAGCCAGGGCAGTCAACGTGGCTCAAATGATCGAACTACTAATGACTTGTATATTATATATCGTAGTCTGCGGTGATCTGATGATCGGTACGTTTCCAGATGGTTTCATAGATGGCAGAAGTTGGATGTTCGTCACTGGCTTATTCCTGCTACCTCTGGGGTTCGTTAAATCTCTGCATCACGTATCCCTGTTGAGTTTCTGGTGCACCATGTCTCATCTAGTCATCAACGCCGTCATCTTGGGCTACTGCATATTGGAATTACCCGATTGGGGCTGGAGTAAGGTCAAGTTTCACATAGATACGAAAAACTTCCCAATCTCTTTGGGCGTAATTGTGTTCAGTTACACGTCGCAAATATTCTTACCCACATTGGAGGGTAATATGGTAGATAGATCGAAATTCGACTGGATGCTAGACTGGAGCCATATCGCCGCCGCCGTATTTAAATCCCTTTTCGGCTACATTTGCTTTCTAACATTTCAAAACGATACCCAACAAGTGATCACTAACAACTTGCATTCGCCCGGATTCAAAGGTATGGTGAATTTCTTCCTGTTTATCAAAGCCCTTCTCTCGTACCCGTTACCCTATTACGCTGCCTGCGAAATACTCGAGAAGAACTTCTTCAAAGGACAGCCCGAGACGAAATTTCCTTCCATATGGTATCTCGACGGCGATCTAAAAATATGGGGATTGGCTTTTAAGTTGGCCGTCATCGTGGGCACAGTCATGATGGCCGTGTCTATACCGCATTTCGCTATATTGATGGGATTCATAGGCAGTTTCACCGGCACCATGTTATCGTTCATTTGGCCCTGCTATTTCCATTTGAAGTTAAAAGGTAATTCGTTACAATGGAAAACTGTGATTTTTGATTGTTTTGTTATTTTTTTGGGTTTTCTGTTCGGCATTATCGGCGTATACGATTCAGGATCTGCTATGATCGAAGCTTTCGAAATTGGTCTTCCATTTTAATACTATCACGATTCACGTAGCAGTTACGTTATATTATTTGTATTGTACATAATTCACATAATTAAGGAATTACCTACGTTGATTGTATATACCATTATTCAATTCCCCCACTCCCTCCCTCGGATATTCAATTAGTTGGAGAAGTAGCTGAACCTGGAAATTGGCGGTTGCGTTTGAGGATCCCGGAATCAGAAATGTACTTTTGTCATCAAAATTGATTTTTTTTGCTGATCTGTATTGAACACCGTCTTTCTTTCTTTCTTTCTTTCTTTCTTTCTTTTTTTTTGGAAAAATCACAATTTTCACAACAAACCCCATCTTTTCTATTTCCACCATGTTTTCAACGTTTTTTTTTTAAATCCTGAAAAAAAATTTCCCAATTTTTTTTTTGACAATATCACGCTGTACCTAAAGCCCCAATTGAAAATTTTTTCAAACAAAAGTTATAGATTGAGATATCAGGAATAATTTTTGTTATTACAAAAATTTTGATTGCACCCCTCCTTCCTCTCCAATTACGTATAATACGCAAGTCAATCACGGTTGATTTTCATGAGTGCATATTAGCATATATGAAATTGCAGCGGAGGGAGGGGTCCAATCGAAATTTTTGTTATAACCAAAATTATTTCAAATATCTCAATCTACAACTTTTGTCTGAAAATTCTTTTAATTGGGGTCATAGGTACAGAGATAAGGAGATTTTTTGAAAATGGGGTGCACCCTCAGGAAAAGGAACCTTTAAAAAATGACGTACCCGACCTGCTCATTGTTTTATCGAATTGTTTGGTCAAATTACAATCTAATTGACTGCTTACAGACCCTATTCTCCCCCTCACTGCACTACAGGTCAAAGCTGCATCGAGATACTGCAGTGAGCAATACAATTAAAGTTCAAGGGTGATTTTCTATGTATTATGTAAAATTGGAGGGAAGGGAGGGGTCCAATCGAAATTTTTGTAATAACCAAAATTATTCTAAAAATCTTAATCTATAACTTTTGTATAAAACATTTTTCAAAATCGGCGTTACGAACGGAGATAGGGGACTTCTAAGAAACGGGGTTGACACTTGGAAAAGGAAAGATTTTAAAAAATGGCATACTGGCTCATTTTTTCAACTGATAGACTCAAGATTGAGATTCAATCATAAAATTGCTTTTAACAATTGTAATCACACAGACAACCTCTCCCCCCCCCCATTTACAACCACACAATTTTCTTAAGAATTTTTCATTAAAATTTTGTTGAAAATTCAAATTTTACATTTGCAAACAAAAACGATTCTTGTTCAATGATTTGCCCCAACATTGGAAACCCCTCAACACATTCAAAATAATGCAGAACCATGTTGAACTGGTTTTCTGCATTTTTCTGAAAATTCACAAAGTTGACAAAAGTAAGTTTTGATTCCAGGTTCCTCATTTTACCTACATAGGTATGTCTGTGTATTTTAAATTCGATTTTCATCCTAGGAAAGGGACATGGTATCCCTGTGAAAGAATTCGTTCTGAAAAGCCAAGGAACCATTTCAGAAAAACTAATGAACCCTTAAAAAAATAAGCCAAAAATTTGATAAAAAGGAATATCAAGAGATGAATCATAAAGTAAATGCCTTAATTACATATCAGACTGACTCAGCTACTTGATCTTAAATCTGTAAGCAACTTCTCTTTGTTATTTTTTTATTTGCTAAGAAGCATTAGTACTTCTGACGAATAGTATAGATAGATAGGGTAGAATTATATATTTTAAGTATGTTTGTAAAACTTTCAAAAAGTTTTAAAATGAGTCATTAACGAATGCTATACCATGTGAGATAACGAGGTTGATATGTCACACATGAGAAGTTGGAGAAACATGCTTATAAAGTTAGTCATATTAGATACTTGAATGTACTCTAAATAAGCCGAGGATTGGTAGTGAATAATTTTTCAATTTTCCAGACTTTTATCGATGAAAATTTTGCAGTTTTTTTTTTTAATACCCACAAATAGTGCTGAATCAAATTCCAAAATCAGATGCCCACTTTACAAAAAAACCCTAAAATATTAAATTCTTCGAGTTTTTTGATACAGAGGGAAAATTGAAGGAAATTACAGGAAAAGTACAACTTTTTACTTGAATTTTAAATTATAAATTTTCAGAAATTTTGCAATTTTTTTTGTAGCAGTATTCGAACTGAAGTTGGCAATATTGGAAGGTCAAGAAACCGAGAGTTTCTGACCAAAATGGAATTTTTTCAGATTTTCCGATTCCAAATGAAAATTCCTCCAAAAAGAGATCACTTTCCCCAAAGAACCCAATTTTTTCCTCTAGAAAAAATGTTATTTTTCCATTATTGGCAAATAATTGGCCAACTCTGCTCCCTCGAAAACTAGATTTCAATTTCAACGAATTTTTTACAAATTTTCTTTCAAAAAAAATTTTTTTTTGCAAATGCAACTTCTAAAATCTGAAAAGTGGCCCCCCCTCTTTTCCAATTATTCCCCTCTAGTTTGCCTCTGTTCAGATGTGGATATTATTTAAATTGACCCCAAACTTTTTTTTTCGTTCTGATTGGCACTTGGTAAAAAAATTCAAAAATACCTGCTATTTTATACTTAGATTTAATTTTTAAGCTGCGACACAATTAAAAACACTGTTACATCGATTCCTATACGCTCGAGTGTCAATTAATGATAACAATTTCAATTTATTTACTTAATACTAAGTACTTATTTGGAAATTTTTTTAAATGGGAAAATGCAAGAATTCATATTGAAAAATTCAACGAAAAAAAAATCATGTAATTGGTCCTAAATTATCCATAAATACGATATTTACTCAATTACCTATCTAATAATTTTGAAATCAGGTAAATTATTCATATTTATTATACAGTTTGTTTTGATCATAGTTCACAGCCTTCTGTTTGGTGATGCTGCAATTCAAACGATTTCGATGCAAGTAGATTTGCTGAATTTGCGATTCGAAGGGGTAAAATTAAAGGTTTCGATATTTTTTGTATTTCATATGGACAAAAACATCTAATGTATGGAATTTCTTCAATTTTTGATTTATGTAAAACATTACTCGAACTTTTAATACAATTAAAAAATTTTGGATGTTAAGAAATACGTACCAAATTTTCCTTCTCCTTGGAGATATTGTATAAAATATGAATTTGACCTGTTGGTTCGGTCGTTAGGATTTGAGAAATGCTATAAAAAGAGCTTCAGGGTACGTAGGAAAATCAAGGGAATAATATTTAGTGACAAGAGCACCTTCTTACCCCTTCGAATCTCCTGGCGGCAAAACCTAATTGCCTTTGTATAATTTAGGTTGCTGTATTTCCAAACAAAGGGTACTCGGTGATTATTATGACCAAGAGAAATTAATTATTTTCATATTCGGTACGACGCTAATTAAACCAAACTACCATTTTATTTGTTTGTGGAAAATGGAAATCGAAACCACGATGAGATTTCGCCAACTAATTTCAATTAAAAAGTATGTGATGATAATTTTTGGAAATCTTGCATAGGAAATTTTACCTATACTCGAAATGATGCGGCGTTTCGGAATTACCTACTTATTTTTACATTGTTGATCTTTATAATTACCTTATATACGAACTTGTCGAGAAAATATTAATTATAGTGATAGAATACATAATGTCTTCCATATATATTTATTTATATAATCGTGTATCGAAGTCTTCCATAAATTTAACGTCGACGGATCACGCAGATTTTTACTTCCATTGTATTTTTACATTTTACCTTTAACAGTACTTTATAATTATTATCGCTTGATCGTGATTTCATTACGTGCTAAATTTATCACCTTACCTACGCATTTAATATAGTTATCTAATTGTTTAATATTTATTATCGCGATTCATTTATATGTACCTAATTTTTTATCGTTCATCAATTTTCCAAACAAAAATGACTGATAAAATTCGGAGTTGTTTTGTATCATTCAGTAGAAAATTTTGAAAATTTTCAATTTTTCCCCCATTTTTTTGTTTTTTTGTTTTTTCTTAAATTAAGCACTTATTTAATTATTTATTTATTATTCATTGTATAATCCGTTGGTTGTTACGTTGTAGTGGTAAACTGAAATTCTTCGTTGTTAATGTTATTGCCTATTTTTTATGTAAAAATAACCCCGACTAGGTTTTCTTTATAACTGGCATTTAATTTGAATAACATTTCACGAGCTAATTTATAGAATTTCACCAGACACGACCTACATGCAATATTGTAAAAGAATTCTTACCAATTCTTTCTCCGAAAAGCATTTATTACGATTTGTACGAGACACTGTTAACAAAAGATATCAAAATGAAAAGTTCAGGTATTTGGTAGCTTTGTCAAAAGCTCTTTCATTAAAAAAATTCTCATATGCTCGTGAAAATCGAAAAAAGATTTTTTAATTCGGTTTAATACTCGTACTTATTAAAATTACATACAGGGTGTTTCAATAGTATTGCACCGCCTTCACATTAGCGATGCTGCAATTCAAATGGCACAAGAGGATGAATGTTTGCCAATTCTGAGATGTGAAGGGGTTATAAATTTCAAAATATGGGTATCTCCTTTGAAATTGAGAGTAGGCAAAACTTATGCCTTTAATACTATTCTAATTTTATTCAAGTCTAGATTTTAAGCAGTTACATCACTTTTTATTTTTCAAATGGTTGTAATTCCTTCAATTTTGCACTTAGACGAAATTTGCATAGAACTTATTTTGTAGAATATAAAACGTTCTATCAAAAAGGTTTCCAACAAATTCTGTCTAACTCGCAAATTGAAGGAGTTATGAAGCATATTATATAATGAGTGACCCACAGGAAGGCCGATGTTTTTGAAAATGAAAAAAAACTTTGTCTGCAAAAATCTCAGAAACCAAGCTTCCTAGAAAAAAACTAATCGCTTCAAGCAGAAAGAGAATTTCAAGCTCTACAATTTTTATTCTTAGCATTTTTTCCGTAGGACCCTTAGTTCGGCCAAAAAATCCATATTTATGAAAATTTTTCTCATTTTCAAACTTGATTTAAGATTTTGTACATGGGCTAAATTTCCCACAAACAGAGATTTTCTGGCCAAACTAAGGGCCCTACGAAAAAAATGCTAAGAATAAAAATTGTAGAGCTTGAAATTCTCTTTCTGCGTAAAGCGATTAGTTTTTTTCTAGGAAGCGTAGTTTACGAGATTTTTGCAATCAAAGTTTTTTTTCTCATTTTCAAAACCTTCGACATTCTACATGGTCCACCAGCACATGCACATTTTCTAACGGCTGTAGCTCCTTCAATTTTAGATTTAGGCAAAATTTGCATATAATTCATTTTGTAGCTTATAAAACGTTCTATCAAAAAGATTTTCAACAAATTTTGTCTAACTCGCAAATTGAAGGAGTTATGAAGCATATTATATAAAGAGTGCCCCACAGGAAGGTCGATGTTTTTGAAAATGAAAATAAAACTTTGATTGAAAAAATCTCGGGAACCAAGCCTCCTAGAAAAAAACTAATCGCTTATAACAGAAAGAGAATTTTAACCTCTACAATTTTCATCCTTTGCATTTTTTTCGTAGGAGCCTTAGTTTACCCAGAAAATCCATATTTATGGAAATTTTTCTCATTTTCAAATTCATCGATTTTGTACATGGGCTAAATCTCCCACAAGCATCGATTTTCTGGCCAAACTGAGGGCCCTACGAAAAAAATGCTAAGAATAAAAATTGTAGAGCTTGAAATTCTCTTTCTGCTTGAAGCGATTAGTTTTTTCCAGGGGGCTTAGTTTTCTATATTTTTGCAATCAAAGTTTTTTTTCTCATTTTCTAAACCATCGACATTCTACATGGTCCGCCAGCACATACACATTTTCTAACGGCTGTAGCTCCTTCAATTTCAGAGCTAGGCAAAATGTACATATAACTTATTTCGTAGAGCATAAAGAGTTCTATCAGAAAGGTCCTTGGCAAATTTTGTCCAACTCAAATATTAAAGAAGTTATCAAGCTGGCGAACTTTCGAATGATCGTAGCTCCTCCAATTTAAAAGTTAAGCAAACCATGAACATAACTTATTTCATAAACCTTGAAAAGTTCCACAAAAAACTTCCTTACAAACCTTATCTGTCTAATTATCAAACGACTTACGACGTTCTGAACAAACCACCATCATCAATACATAACTTCGCTCCTTAAAATCTCGTGGTCGGCAAACACGCAAACACTTGTGCACTTTAAATAGCAGTTTCACAGATTCGAAGGAGTTGTACTACTACCCTAACACACCGTACTTTTTCACCGCAGACACGTTGAAAATTCATCTTGCATCGATTTAAAAAAAAAATACAAACTATTCAAGTACAAAAATTTACAACTTTACGTGATGTATATGTTTTATTGTGTTCTATTCTGTTCATAAATTATCATTCGAGATGAATAATTTTATAAAATTTATAATAAGGATAAAATTAACTTACAACGTCTTCCAAAATATTTTCTACAGTCTTCCATTCGTTATTACCGTATTTTATTATAATAAATATAAATTTTGTTATTATGGTACTTATAATGTATAATTTTTGCTTCTTTTTTTACGTTATGTTATTAATGTAGCACAGTTTATCGTGATGGAATAATTTCATGAAATAAATACTTGATAATAACTTGATTATGTGGCTGCGTTTTCAATATATTTCCGGGAAATGAGTGAAAGTTACATCTACGTGGTATATTTTGCCAAAAAACAATGAGTATTATATTTACAAGCAGACCCTGTATATGTAAGAGATCGAGTTATCATGCTTATGGTATGGCATATGAGGAAGAAAGTTGAAAACCGTTTCAAAATAAAAATCATTCTTAATTATTTCGACAGAGTTGTACTTTAAAAGACAAAATTTGGGAAGCCCTTTTTATTGAAAAATTTTGATGAAAAAAAACTACCCAATAGACTGTTGCCAATTTCTATTCTTTTATAATTAATCATCGAAAATTATACGTAAAGGTGCCAATAAATAAAGTAATAATTTTACTATGGCATCGACTTGACCATACGTCCGAAAAAAAGACAAATTTCTAATCAAGTAGGTACCAATACCTACTTTATCTAACGAGTAGCGAAAGTGCAAAAAATGAAAAAAATTTCAATATGGCAATGATTGATCCTGGGTAGGTAGTTTACACATAGAAAAAAAAAACACGCAAAGACATATTTACTTTATAAATATAAGTAAATTTATCTATCTCCTAAATTTGAGCAAAAGTGAGAAAGATTGAAAAAAAAATAGCTTAAAAGAATCTTCACCAACATAAAATCTACGCTATGTTAATATGATAATGATTACTTCATAAATAACAATAAAACACGCTGAATACAATTCAAAGACAACAAACTTACGATAAAAAGGTAGGTAAATAAATGCAAAAGGAAAAAAAATTAAATAGTAATTAGGCTTGGTATGCTGATGCTTTCATCAGTTAAACATTATAATAATTTTATACGCCATATCTGCGCGTTTTAATATTGATACCTTAAATGAATAAAAAATCAAAAAAAAATCCTCTTTGTAATATGGATAATAACAAAATCGACTATTTTCAAAATTTCAATTATTTCTTCTTCATTGAAATCTATGCGTCGAGTTGATTTAATAAATGAAAAACAAAAGAAAAAAGGAAAACGTACAATAAGTGAATTTTTTTTAAATTCTCTGCAGTTCGTAAACTAACAATAACATCAACGACAACGAAAAATTTTTTTTGAACTACGTCGGAAAAAAAATTTAGCCAACTAATGAATAAAATTTACGTGCTAGGGATTGAATATCTTCAATCGTCGTCTTGATTGTGTCTTGCGATAGCTAATAAAATCATCGTTAATTCTTTTTTGTTTATTTTACCATCTTTATTATAATCCACCCCTCGCATGATAGTCTCTTCGAAATCCAACAGATCTTGAGCATCGTAATCCTGTCAAAAAAACAGATTAAATTTCATCAAAAAAATGAATTTTTATCATCGAAAAGCATTTTTTTTTTCAACTTAAGCAGATTATTTGTCGGAATTGGTGGGCAGAGAATAGCGAAAGCTGCGGAGACTCCTTCGAGCAATTTTATCGATGGAAAGGGAGCTAATCCTCAACCCACTTCACATTTCGAATTTAATAAAAGGAATAAAAAAAATGAAAATATTTACTTTTTTTACTAGTTCTAACAAATCTTTTAAGAATCCTCGCAGCTCTTCGTTTTCAATGGTTCCATTGTTGTCCTGTGCAAAAAAAAACCTTATTAAATGAAAATTCCATCGAAATATTTCAAATAGGTTGGAAGCTTACTCGATCATAGAGTGAAAATACACGCTCGATGTCTTCTTTGGTTAATTTAGTAGCACCCTGAAATTAAAAACAAACATCGTTAATAAAAAATAAATCATGCGTTGGTGGTATATGGTTTTCGTATGCAATTTTCGTACGTATACATATATAGGGTGTCCATTTAATGGAAAACACCAACCAAAGAAACACCTGACGATGAATCAAGTTATAATCATAATTTACATATGAATTATTTTCATTTAAAATTTACTTAAATTTTCATTTAGCTGGTTGATTTATATGTATGAGCTGCAAGTATGGTAAATGGACACCCGGGTACTTTTAACCACATTAAAAGAGACAGATGAGAATGAACGTCGCCGTGCAAATTATTTTATGCAGGTTCTTTTTCAAAACTTTCGCGACCTTTGTGCAATTTTTGTACACACAAAAACCACACAACGAGTTCGAGATGCTCGATAAATTACAACGATGTTGAAAAAATCGCATTATCTAGTACGATCGTAACTACAACCATTAAAATATATGAAGCGATTTCACATTAGCAAAATACACGGTACTATTTTGCACTTATTTATACGTATACAGCGATATGCAATATGTACATGAGTCTTTGCTAAATCTCCTACTCTTCTGAATACCTTTTCCAACGGTATACCAATGAAAAGGCTGGCAATTTGCTCAAAAACATACGCTAAGCTTAAAATCTACCTAGGTATAATATTAACACGGTGATTAACCCGGTCTACATGTCAAAACTGTTTCGAAATTTTGCTAATTAAATATCCTCTTTTAAGCTATGTACAAATACATCGTATGTAGATGATGATTTATTATTGAACGATGAAAACTCGCATGAATATTTCAAAAAGCTCAAATTCTCTAATGTATATCTATCTACACATGTTTCGGTATGTCACGTGTCAAAATGTATGTGTTTTTCGATGATTTGATATTACACACTCGTAGTAGTCATTTTGATTTTTTTTTTTCACTGGGAGTAATTTCATCTTTGAATTTTACATCACTACATTCCGTTTTGCCCCTTCGACCAGTCATTTATGTTACCCATCAGACATATTATAGTCTATCTGATTTCAATTTTACTGCAGTTGGCAGAATTGCTAGAAACTAATTGCATATTCACATTCTACGACCTCATTAATACCACATTTTGCTGCTTTTACCTTCAAAAGATGAAATAGACAACCTTGTTGACAAAAAATTGAAAAAATATAAAAATTCTGCTTTCAAAATACACGAATACGATATTCTACCTACCTCATTGTCGTATAGAAATAGAAAAAAATAGAATAAAAAATTCTACCCTTGAAATAAATGATATACAACCTCATTGTCTTATGAATAGGGATGAGAAAAATATGCAAATACATATATTTTTATTACACTGTCCGAAGGGGATATCCCTAATATCTTCACGTTCCATGAAATTACCCAATTGCATTATTCTCGATTTTAGAGAATATTTTTGCATATTTCCCACTTTTAAGCGAATGTTTCAAATGCCTATTTTAACACTTTTTCGTTTTTTGTGAATACATATCACATCTCTAATAATTACCGTTTAATAAGAATGAAATTGACGAAAATTTGCGTCACAAATAGCTATTTCTGCCTTAACTATTCATGTAATCGTGAAAACAATAGCGCCGATGAATTCCTCGTATCAAAAAACCTTGATTTGGATACTTTGTACGACCATTTTGAGTAAAAATACAATTAAAAATTATTATTACCAATGAAAAAGAATGAAATTGTCGAAAATTTTCGTTACGAATGGCTGTTTCAGCGTTAATTATTATTCATTTAATCTTGAAAACAATAGCGCCAATGGATTCCTCGTATCAAAAAACCCTGATTTTGACACTTTGTACGATCATTTAGAGTGAAAAAAAACAATTAAAACGATGATTTTCAATGAACATGGAAAAATATTATAAAAACGCCTTGTAGGGTATGCAGCCAAACTTACATCGGTGCAGGAGTTGCATAACCACTGGTTTAAAAAATCCTACAAAACTCGAGCCCTCGTGCTGACGTCATGAGGACTGGAGTTTTAGGGCAATTTTTCAAACTGTGGTTATGCAACTCCTGCACCGATGTAAGTTTGGCTGCATACTCTATAAGGCGTTTTTAAAA
>FIZU01065646.1:0-21908 GCA_900064475.1 Pseudococcus longispinus
AAATCGAGATTTTTGATTTTTAAAAAAATAAAATACCCTTCGCTAGGAACCAAAACTGGGCAAAAATGGCTCCTATTGATCCAAAAAAATTATTTTGACTGCAAAAATTGAAAAGTTTTAATTGCTGGGTGACCAACTTTCGATTTTGGTAAAAAATGATTTTTACTATGAAAAATTACGAAATTTTAGTTACGCCATTCTGAAAATCTGAAAAAATCGTATTTATTTGAGAGGAGGGGGTAGGCAATTTTTAAAAATGTGTATTTGATGATTTTTCGGTTTAAATGGGCAAAATCAACAAAAAAGAAGTAAGGCTTTTTTAATGATTTTTTGGCTGGTGACTGGAATTTTTTTCAAGTTCAAAAATTTTAATCTCTGACAAAATATTTGAAAGTCAGCATGATTTCTGAAAGGCTGTCTGACAAAGTGTCCAAAAGTTAAGATGATTTCTGAATTGTTTTCCAAGTCCAAAGAGTCTAATGTCTGATAAAATATCTAGGTACAAGTTTGCATGATTTATGATTTTTTTCTAGTACAAAAAAACTCGGTTTTTTGGGCTTCGCCAGGGGGTTTCACCCCCAAAAATCGGATTTTTAAATGATCCAAATTCTTGCAAGTCCTAAAAGTCAGAATCACTTGAATTTTTCAAGTCCAAAGGTAAATCTCTGTCTAAAAAATTGCCTAAAAGTCAGAGGGATCTCTCTGAAATTTTTCAAGACCAAAAATTGGTTCAAAATCTCAACGAGTCCTAAATTTTTCCAAATCCCAAAAATCAGCTGCTCACCCTATAAACTTTTTCTCAAGTCTAGAAAGTCAGAATCTCTGAATTTTTCCCTAGTTCAAAAAGTCAGGTTTATCCAGTCTCACATAATGTCTGACTTTTGAAAACTTGAACAATTAAAAAAAAAATTGATAAAATGTCTAAAGTCAGCCTGATTCCTGAATTTTTTTCAAGTCCAAAAAGTCCAATTTCTGACAAAATATCAAAAAGTCAGCATGATTTCTGAAAAACTGCTTGACAAAACCAAGTCCAAAAACAAAATTTCTAAAAATCAGCGCGATCTCTGAAATTTTTTCAATTCCAAAATGTCTGGCTGATGAAATGTTTGAAAGTTAGCATGATTTCTGAATTTGTTTCCAAGTTCAAAAAGTCATTTGAAATCTGAAAAGTTTTCCAAGCCCAAAAAAGTCTGACAAAATGTCTGAAAGTCAGCGTAATATCTGGAATTTTCCAAATTCTAGAAGTCTGCCTGACAAAATATCAGAAAATTACCCTCATTTGTAAAATTTTCAGAGTTCAAAAAGTCTAAATTATTTATCTGACAGAATGTCTAAAAGTCAGCATTATCCCTAAAAATTTTCCATTTCCAAAAAGTCAATAGAAATCTGAAAATTTTTCTAAATTCAAAAAAGTCTGACATAATGTCTAAAAGTCATCATGACGAAATTCGGTCAGCTTTTTTGCGAAATTACCCCTAGCAAAAGAATGTCCTACGCTAAAATGAGAAATTGTGATTTTACCTCTGTTTTTACAAAAATTGATCATTTTCTGACACACAAATTGCACAATTGTGCCACTTCTCTCTACTTTTATTCGGGAAAGTAATGACAGATTCGAGTTCAGGAGGGTCGAATTATATGAAAATGGTTCCAAACATACCCCTACCCCTTTACATGCAAAAATAATGGGGTTTCCACTCCTCAAACCTCCTCTTACTCACCCCCTAAAACAATTTTTGATGGCTCTCTTCGCCAAAATTTTCTTTTGGTTCATTTCATATACTAAAACGAAAACTACATGTCATCTCGTTTTCAAAAAAAGAAGTATACCCTGTTTTTTACATGCTGGCAGCTTAGACCATCCATCTAGTTTGGATTAGATAATACAAACAATCGTCAACCTCTATGTACCTACGCTACAAGTACACGACTTTGTTGGCATTTTCCACTCCTATATTGATATTTGCATCGAATCGTATAAACTTGACAAATGTTGCAATTTTCATACAACATACGTGGCGTAAAAAAACCCTCGCCAGCGAGTTAAGTGCTTCGCTATTGTATACATTGAGCAGCTCACACGTCAAAAAATACGTACGTACCTATACATACTCACCTTTTGAAAAAAAATGTCGAATTTGTCGATGCAACGTATCAATTTTACACCGTCGATAATCATGTAGCACCGGAAAAGCATCCATTTACAGCTTTCAACGCAACGTCATTCTTTATTTCGCTATTTTTCAAACCTTCCAAATATTTTTATCGAATGCGAATAGGTACGTTGAAAAGTGGACCAGACTCGGAATTATATCGAAAGTTGGAATGCCTCGCGATGTGTAGTTTTTCTTTTCTTTTTCCATCTTTTTCTCCTAGTTTTATTCCAGTTTGTCGTAAAAGGTGCTTAGTGCATGACTTATGTCGTCTTTGTTAGGGTGTTTTGAGGTAAAATAAAGGTAAAAGGAATATTCGAAGGGGGAGATGAAATCGAGCGAAAGATCTGTATTATTGTGATAAAATGCATACGTGAGTTTTTACTTCGTATAAAATGATACGAAATATAGGGAAACGAAGGTGAATTCATTTACGTAGGTACAGCATTTTACAATATCTATCGGTAGATATAATTTCCCTCGTATTTTTTTATCATTCTCTTTGTAGCATATTTTCAGCCACACGAGTTGCTGTTTGTTTGTTTTTTTAATGGAGATGATTCGTAAAAACGAAAAAAATATGATGCGAAAGTTTCATGGATATGATATTGCACGATAATTTGATAAGATATACGTTGTAAAAAAAATGTAAAAATGAAAATAAACTGATTTATTACATTTTTTAACATTCGAAATAAAAATAGCAGAAATTTTAACTTATTTTACATGTTGTAAAAAGCTTCCTTACTGTAAAGAGCTTTCTTCTGATATCTCGAATTATAAAAATGTTTATCGTATTTTTTTTTTGTAAAATTCAAGACTGACGTCTGCTCAAACTTGATTGGGTGAAAAGTCCTGCATTCCTGGTGCAGGGAAAATGAACCTATACAAATCTAAAATCAATAAAACAGCATAAAAAAAAGTTTTATGAGGGTAGAATTTTGTATATAGGAAAATGAAAGGGGAAATGTAGGAAAATTGTTTATTGAACCAGAATTTCATTCTGGCGAAGATATTTCAAATTTTCAACTTATGTAACTGTTCCATGAATAAAACGATGTGCAAATTTTATGAGGAGATAGGTGCACTGGGTGGGTCTCATACGGATCACATGTCGAGTTTCTAAGCTATCATTTTAAATTGGCAGTTTTTAATTTTTGTCGCATTGTCATTTGATTTAAAATCGTTTATTCTGTTTCGTTCTGAATGAATTTGATGTGTTAGAATTTAAAAATAAGAACCACGGGATACCTATTTTTTTGAAAACATCACAAAAGAACTATGCACCTTATACCTTCATTCTCAAAATGAGACCGAGGATTCGCGTCGAACAAAAATCTATTCTTTCGCAATAGGGAAAATTTCCTGCAAACTAAAACAAAAAGACAGAAAGAAAAAACGAAGGAAAAAAATCGTTCTTATTCCGTTCTCGATTTTTTCACTCGTAAAAAGACTAAAATCGCGTACATTTCATCAACTGCTATGGCATTTTCCTCGAGCAACAAAAAAGATAAACTGTTTTGCCGGCTTGTTGATTTCTTATTGTTAAACTTTTTTTTTATTTTTCTAGTAAAACACGACTCTAGTTGCTTTTTTCCATTCTCATACGACGATATTATGTATTGAATGTGTATAGGATGAGGATAGTTTCGATTCGCCATTACTCATATCTTGCATCCGTCAGAGAAGACGAAGCGGTGTAATCCGATGCCCTTGTTTCTTCTCGCCGATTAAATTATTTTCGAAAGAAAGAGATTCTCGTAGTGTTTGGAGAGACGACGTTTATACGAAATAAATTTATATATATATTTTAAAAGACCCGTTAAAACGATATAACACGAACCGCGTTAAATACTGTATCAATTTGATTCATCGCTCAAATTAAATAAACGTATATGGCGGAATAGGAGGAAAAAGGCGAAACACGGCCATGGTGGCGCGCGAGTTATATTTATGACGGCGCAAAAAACGCCATAAATAACCTTTTCACGAGCTCAATTAATGGTAATCTTTTTTTGTGCTCGGTTGCCCGAGGGGTCCGGGGGGTGTGGGGCGAATGGGATAAATAATAGACGACGCGGTGTTCGCGCATCAGTAGCGCGCCACATAGAACATCATTCTCAGGTGTATTTCACTGTTGGAATTTCGAATAAGCCATGCATAGGATAGGTTGGACAAAGAAGAATACGAGTTTATGTCGGATCGTCGCATCGCGTCGGTTCTCGGTTGCATTGAAATAACTCGCGAGAAGAAAGAGAAGAAAAAAAAAGCGTATACGAGACGATGAGATATGGGCCGGGGGCGGGGAGGCGACGATGGCGGTGCAAAAATACCAAATATAGCTTTATGTGTATAAAGTAGCTAAAATTTAAAACAACTTTTACGCGCTCGGTGATGAATTACGAAGAGAAGTTTTCGGGGCAAATTGCGTTGTATAGCAAACGCTGGCTGGCCCGTTATACCAGCAATAGGATATATTGTGGAAGCTGCCGGATCTCTCTTTCTTTCGACGTGTAGCTGTCTCCGTCGCACGCGCCCGTTCGCCGTATACGGTATGGTATGGTGTACGGAGAGAAGGAGAAGCTGTAGGGAAAAACTGAAAACTGTCTCTAATCTTCCATGATAAACGAGCAACGACTCGAAGTTGGCGCGGCGGCACAGGGCAACGAAGGAAACAATCGTCGGACTTGTACTTCCGTTCGCTCTTCGCTCTCGCCATTATACCCGAACTAAAGAATCCACGTCCGTGTAACCTATTATGTGACATATTGGAAGAACGGATTATAAAGTTAGGTTTTTATCTTTTACGCTTATATATACGAGATGAAAGTTTGCGAGAGCTTTTTTTCTCCTTGTGCCATCCCTATTACCCTTTTTTTTCTGCAATGTGTGTGACCAAAACGACGACCACACGATTGCATCTCTACTCTAGGTACACAGTATGTTGTGATTGTAATAAAACGTAAACGACGATGGCGTTATGGGCGCGATTCTAGATGCTCAGGTCGGTTAAATAACTATGAACGAATGAGTAGTCGTATCTGTTATCTTTTATCGATATGGCAAACCGGCTTTGGCTTTTTGGTTTGTGTGCAACTACATAGGTATACAAGTCGTATAGGTATTATCGTCACGTTAATATACAGCTTGTCTACATGCTTTTACGTGGCACTTAACAAGTTCTTGAGTAAATCTATAATGAGGGTTGCTTAATTAGGCCGTTGTGAAGGGTGAAGCGAAACCTCCCTTGGTTCTAGTGAACCGAAGTATATAGTTGGGAACGAAGGGTGTGTGCGTGAGCTCGACTCGACATTTGCGCGTACGGTTTCGTTTCTCCCTGTTTTCGGTTTCGTCGTCGTGCCTATATGGGTTCCTAGATGGTGGATCGCGTTGCTAATAAGTAAATAATGGAAATTATTTGGGTTTATTTTTATCGTCGCTTCGAGGTGTGGAAAGTTGCAACGGGGATGGGGTTTTGAGGGAGTTTTTGTCGGATGTTGGATGGTTCAAAAAATCAGAACATTGTTCGCAGCTGATTTATATCAGAAAATAATTCGATGTCATTTTTAGAAATAGAAATGATCACTATGATGAAGACCAGTCTTATCAGCATACTCTCATAAAAAAATCTTTGTTTTGAAAAGTCAATCTTTCATGATGAAATTCCTCATCAAGTTTTTTGATGCTTGAAATGTCTATTTACTTGAAATCACTAAAGCCTCTTTTAAGCTAAGTCCTTAGATCAAGGGTTGGGGACAGGATGGGCTGAATAAGGTGGGATGAAGTTGATTACAGATAAAAAATAACACAATACTCACCCAAAACAAAAATACACTCGTAACTCTCACTCAAACACATCATTCCCAACCACCTCTGACATAGCTTCAACATGGAATTGGTGTGTGTAACAATTCCTGACACAAGCTGGCCAACCACTTCCGATCTCAAGAACTTGTCAACACAGTATTGAAGATCTGTCAGGCTTATTCACACAAGCCAACCTCCAGACATAGTGACATAGCTTCAATACAGTGCATTAGTGTCGATGTGTGTCAGAAATTTTGACACGTGCTGACGTACCATTTCCGACCACAAAAGCTCGTCAACACAGAGTTGAAGGTGTGTCAGACTCTCTGACACAGGCCAGCATCATGCTGAAGCAGTGACGAACTCCCAGAACTAGCTGCAACGTAACGTCGTTGTGTGTCAGACACTCTGACAGAAGCCAGCACTCCCTTCCTGACTACAAAAGAAGAGTCAGGTCTTCTGACACAGGCCAACATCACGCTGAAGCAGTGTCAGACCTTCTGACATAGCTTCAACATGGTATTGGTGTGTGTAACACTCCCTGACCTACCATTCCTGATCACTCAGACCCTCTGACACAAGCCAACATCACTCTAAAGCTGTGTTAGATCCCTTTACATAGCTTCAGCATTTTCTCGGGTGTGTGTCAGATACCCTAACACAAGCCAATATACTTCTCCTGATTCTATGCCATTCTGGAATGACGGTTTCCACAGTCACAATCACCCTCTACTCACGTCTCTTAACAACCTATGGCCGGACATGAGCAGTCAACAGACAACAGAAACTGCAGGAGTAATCACAGCTATGCTCAATCACATGACTTACACCGTACCTGACTAACATGCTCCCTAGTTGGACCATTTAGAGCACTATCAGCAAAGCCAGCATCTAATAAAGAGTTGCATCTACTTTGGCACAAATTGAGATACCCATTCTAGAAACTCTCTCTGAAACACACTCCTTCAAATCCCTCTAATCTTTGAACACATCCACCCCCCTCCCGATTCTTCTAATCTTTAAACACACTCCTCATGAATCATGTACAACCAACTATCTGTAAACCTTTTCTTTTGTTATTTTTTTGCTCATTTTCAACCTCGCACATTAACCAGGCAGCTATTCAAGGAAAAGAAAGTGTAATATGAGAAAAATAGCGATTTTCTGAAAATTGAAAAATATATATCCTTTATTTTGTTAAATTAAATATATTTATTGAGCCCGAGTGAAACTTTTTATTAAGTCATTCAGAACCTGAAATTTCATCTTTTTTTTTATTCCCGCTGTCATAGGAGGCATGGCCCCTTGTCCCCTGACTGTGCCACTGTACCTGTCAACCACTTATATCTATACCTGAGGTACCCTAACCCCTTACGCAGATTAGCTGATCATGTGACATATAAAAACAGATAAAAACAACTCCCCACCTCCTGACAACCAGTTTCCCTGTTTCAGGTTTCAGTCTCTCATTGGCAGTGCGTTGGTATGGACGTGTCTTGCTCCAACTTTCGTTATGTACTTAACTTAGTGTTCGCTGTTTTTTTTGTGTTTTTTGTTTTGTTGAGAGTTAATTAATTTGCTTACGATTTAGTTCGAGTTTTTCATTTGTTGTAAGTATTAAAATGATGGTGTTTTGCCTAGATTTTTTCCCTTTTTCCCTAAGTTTGATTTTGAACGAATAGATTCTAAAGCTTGTTTTCGATGTTACTTTTAAAATTATCACAATTTTAATTAACGTCTATTTGTGATTCAATTTTGAGTTGTGGGTCAATTTTTTCACTATAACACAACTCACTTTTATGAAGAATTTTTTCAATTCTGGTTAGCGCATTTCTTTTCAACTAAGTATTTCGTTTTTTACGAGTACTTTTATGGGTTAGGAATGAACGTGCTTTCGTGCTCTTGGTTTTTATCTTCTTTTTCGATTCTCCTTACACTCTGAACTTTGAAAGTAAGATTGTGATAAATTTTCAAATTTTGAAAAAAAATCTTGTTTTTCATCAACTCCATATTTAAATTGATACTGCAACAGAATAAAACTCTTGAATAAAACTTTCATCTCCATCTGGCATTTTCCGCTGCAAACTGGAGTCGCGCCGCACTCGTGAAAAAAAACACTCGAAAAAGATTTTCAAATCGTGCAACATGTAATGGGTAAGGATAATGGGTGGTAATTAAGCGTGATATGGTTATACACAACAAGTGCCCGAGAAGAAGAGGATATTTCGTACGACGCAGGTTACTTTAGGTTCAAACGAGAACGATACTTACAGAGGCGCGGCAACCTGTATTGCGTATTCTCCCAAGCTCCCAACACACATTCGAGGGTTGAAAAAAAGTGTAAATTTTATTACTCTCGGCGTATAGCTCGGTGAATTTAAGACCATCCGGTATTATCATTGATGTGTAAAAATTATGCAAATTTCATTTAATAATTGGCCGAAATTTCCAAGACCCTTTATACTCTGTAGAGCTCCGGCGGAGAGGAGCGACGAGGAGCCGAGAATGCAGAGTGTGAAGAGTAATTTCTGGCGGGTAAAGTGGGATTTTCGAGTTTTGGAGGCTTTCGTGACGCAGTTTTACTTTCTGCTGCGAACTAATTGTGTTATACGATTAAGCGGCGTATAGTTCTTCAGCATAGCAGCATTTGCTGCCGCGGCGAACACGGACGAACGGGCGCCTAATCTATATCTTTTGCAAATGCCTGCCGCCTCCTCCTGCTCATCCACCTTGTTGCCTGTACCCAGTTTTCACTCGCTACTGTGTCTGTATATACCTTTTAATACGCGAATAATTTTTGCTTTATCTCGTCGTCGTAAACGTCGGCAACGAAATATTAATATTATACTTGGCCTTTTGCTCGGTGGTAAAGCTTTTCGCTATATTAACGAATATTACGTGGAGTTGGCGTTTAGTGTATATCTATAGGTAAGGTTAGGTATACCGTTTTGGGGAAGGATTTTTTTACCGTGCTTTTTCGTCGCCAGACGCTCGTTCACGTCTGCTAAATGGCCAGTCAGAGCTAGAACCGGTTATATGGAAAATATGGTCGGTGATTTTTGCGCCATAATGGAGCGAATTAAAAACAGGAAATATTCCGTTATTAGTGTAAAACGTAGGATTAATTTGTCGTTTGAATCGCGCGCGCGTGCGCCCGGCGACGACGACGAGCGCAATTGGAACTTGGAGGAGAAGATTCTGATGGAACATATTTGCACGCCGACCGTACATATAAATGCTGTAGAAACAATGAAGGTCACGATGGTGAAACGTGCGCTCTCTACGATGTCAGTATTTAACATCCGTATAAGGACAGCTACATCGAGATTGCGACCTTTCGTAATTTTTAAATATTTTTCGCCGTAGATTATCTGAGCGATAAAATTTACCGGGAATTGCCTATAGCGGGAGATTTCCCGATGCCGAAGAAAATGGAAGAATTTTCCAAGCGAGTTTGCAGGAAGGTATTTTTATGATAAGGAGAATTTCACCGGATACCTTGATCTTATTCGAGGTAAACGTTGGATCGACATTTTAACGTACAAATTTTGGTAACCTTGATTTTATTCTTGGTACCCTGAATGAATATACTCGTGTGCGACCTTGCTACCGGCTTCGTACGTCTTGTAGTCCGTAATTGGAATGCAGATTAGACGAAAGTTCCACCAAAGGTGTAGCCGAGATGAAATGCAGATTATACGAGTATCAGGCTGGTGTATTATAGGATGGGATATTAAGTCACAATCATCGTGCCTTCTGTTTTCCACGAGCGCCTTGGAGTATGGGAAGATGTAGAAGGTGAATACTTCGATAAAAAAAAGATTCTTCGTTAAGAAACTGCGAGGTTCGAAAGTTTTTATATTTTTGAGGTTGATCGTTGCATTCTAAAGTTGTTACAAAATATTCTATTTCCTTCATTTTTAAAACTTTGAGCCAATGGTTAGAGTTTGTAGACAGAATTACTTTATCATGTTACTACCCAAGTTCTAACGTAATTATGATTAATTTTGATCGAGTACTTATTACTCATTTAATTAATTATTTATTTATTTGCTTTGTTTCAGGTGAGTGGCGAACTTTTGCTGTAAAAATCAGAGAATTAGCACTCAGGTTTGAGTAAGTCGTTTTCTAAAATGCTTTCTTATCATTGCATACCCAATTTAATGGAATGTATCACAAAGTAATTGATTTAAAGAGACGAGGAAAGTCAAAACTTTATGACAATTATTTCCCCAAAAATTCAGACTTATATTCAAAAAGTTATACGGGATAAGTTTACTGAATTCCCCCCTCCCTCCACCGTATTGAGATGGGCACTGTTTGGAAACGTTATGCGTCGCTGAGTTCAAAATTTTGTGGTCAGAAAGAAGGACTTCTAATGTGGTACCTATGCAATCGAATGCTGAATGGTTCAGGATGCAGAAACTCAAATCACAATTGTGAAGCTTACTCGTGAAAAACTGATTTTTTCAAAAATTGACTAACTTGGAAAAATTTAGATTATTTCAAAATTTGACTCTTAGACATTTCACGAGACACGATAACATTGTACCCGACTTTTTGAGTTTACAATTAGATCAAGTCAAGTGTTATTTCAGACCAGAATATGCACTTCAGTTTCACATAGCATCAGAAAGAGCAAAATTATATCCTATGTTTTATACTTTCTTGGGTAGTGTGGAAATGGAAATAACCTGCAGTGAGTCCAAGGGGGCCCTTTTCAGCTGAGATCAGATCATTTCATCAGTTGTTCGAACAAAAATCCTATATCATTCCGCATACGAAAGAGTAGCACAGAAAAGATCCTCGACGACTGCACCGTCGCATCGCATAGATAAACGCAAGGTTCACCTTAGACGAAACAACATGCCCAGCAATAATAATAACTACAAAATCACGGTTATAAAAACACATAATAACGATCGAATGGATGTGTAATAACCAAACCATAAAGGTATACGAGATGAAGAGAAAGAAAACACACGATGATGCTGTGGATGTGGAATAACAGAGGGAAAGGGCAGGAAAAAAGATTTTATAACCGGACACGAAAATGAAGACCAGCGATCGACGTCAATAAAAACGTCACCAACGAAGCGATTAAAGTCGCCACTTGTGATGGTATAAAGCTCTCGACAAATCCGTCATTTATCACGTCACCATTTCAAATTGCGACATTGCGTAACGATTTTCTCGAAGTAAGCTGCGTAACGTTACGGGAAATACACATTCATCAATAGACCTCGGCGACCGTACGCTGGCTGTTAGAGTGTAGTGGTGTACACGTCGACGTCGAGTTAAATGGGTAATACGCGGAACCTTAATTAGATACAATAGACGGTAGAAAATAAAGGTGTACCTGTTGGAAACGATATAATAAAATGATGGGTTGAAGAAAATATGTACATACGAATGATTTTTCGACCGGGGTATATTCGTATACGAAACGATATTCACGTGTCGAATATCGAATATGCCTAAAAGGTGAATATTTGAACGTGTCGAGGTTTTGATTACTACCTCTCTACAATATATAGGACCTATACGAATATACGAATACGATAATCCGGTAAGGAAATTCGTGTTTACATCGAGTTGCCACGGAAAGAACGGTGAAAGAAAGCTCAACCGTTCGGGGAAATATGTCATGTGTGAATAACATCGATGAAAGCTTTTTCGTATGCCTACCGAAAGTTTCGTGTTACATTTTAAAATCTATAAATTTCACCATTTATTTACTCACGAAAGGTATTAATTTGATTGAGGTTTAACTTTACTACCACCGAGCTGGCAAGTATTATGTTATTAATTCTTGACCTTTTGCACCGCGTATAGTATACGTAAAGCGATAATTCTGTCTAGCAAAAGCGATCGCCCAAGTTATCGAATATTTTTTATTTTTACATAAACGTCGTTATTAACCTTATCGCTGAATGTTTTATTGCTTTTGAAATCAATACAAAGAACTTTCTAAAATTAATTAAACGGCGGTTTTTTTCTCTTTTTCTGTAGTATGCCTTTTTTTACGAGTTTTTCCCCCATACTATTTTAAAACGATAAAAGAAATAAAAAATTTCGAGTTGATAATATTGTGGATTTTGCACTTTGATACTATAGGCTATATAGTATGTGCTATGAAAAGTTGTATAGTGGTATAGTAATTTACTATAAACATTGTATATCCTTTTTAGGGCGAAATAATTGAAAAATAATCGTTCGATTAGTGCGCTTTTATAAGGCTTTATATTTCGATTCGGTCGACCAAAAAGGCTACGATGAATTATTTTATTAGCGTTTTACTTTCTATCAGATTTTGGCTGCTGTTCAATATGTAAGTAGTTAGTACATATAGCCAGAACATTGATAGAAAACTTTCTGGCAGATTTAGCTCGTGTTTTCGTTTATGTAAGATATTAAAGTGATACTTTACCGATAACGATATGGCGTCGTATTTTTACAACCGCAGCCGTGCTTATTTCGAATTGTTTACTTGGTAATTACCGCGTAGTAACTAAATAAATAACTTCATCAGTGACGATTCCAATATGCCTACGTGGAGTGTAACGATATAAATAAGTACCTATGTTCGACTTGGAGGGTTTTGTAGTATTGTTTTATTACGAGATGATTTGTTTTGTGCTTGTATTAGCGGATAGATTTTTATCGTGGGTTAGAAAATTATTCCAGATGGATTTGGTATCTGTGTGCTTGAAATTTATGCAGTAGATGTGCTGTTTTGTTAAGTATTTGGTGATGAATTTTCGCAGATTGTGGTTTTACTCGAGTCTTGCTCTCAATACTTCATTTTGAATTTGTTTTGATTTATGAGATCTTTATTTAGAACTTAGGGTTACTTCAAATCTGAAATTGGCACTATTGATTCAGAACGAAGCAAGGACAAACATTTTACAATTAACTGATATATACTGCAAGCTCATGGATATGTCTTAGTCATGAGTATCCAAAATGTTCCATATATTCATTGGAAGTAGGAAAGTTTATGTCTATCAACATGGGGTTTCAAAATTTTCCCATCGAAAAACTATGATTCTTAAGACAATCTTTGAAGTTTTTCAAGCCCACAAAGTCATTTGGATTCTCTAAATTTTTTCAACTTCAAAAGTCATCCAAGTTAACAACTAACAAATTATCTGGAGTTTGAGATTCCTGAAATTTTTTAGTCCACCAATTTAAACAGGGTACATTCTCTGAAGTTTTCCAAAAAGTACGCTGGCTCATTAGGTTCCCTGAAATTTTCTGTTCAAGAAATCATTTCGAAGCTCTGAATTTTCCAAATCCAATAAGTAAAAAAGTCATCTGCCAGTTCTATAAAGATTTCCTAGTCCAAAAAGTCATTCAGGATGACAAAATTTTAGGACACAAAAACATAATGCACATTAGTCCATCTGATGCCCGCACTTTAATTTTTTCCTAGTCCAATAATTCATCAATCATTTGGAATCTCTGAACTTTTCAAAGTCCAATGAGTCAAAAAAGTCATTCAAGGTAACAAATTTTTGTGACACCCTTTTTGGGATGACCCTCGCAGCCATAAGAATTTCGTCATGAAGAGTGCCAGACCCCACTCTCCTTCTTTAAACATGCTCCTGATCATTTTTCATTTTTCTCCCAATAACATGGATACGTTTTTGAGGGTGGGATCCCAAGAAGGTCAGGGGTCAAAAATCCTGCACCAAAAATATGAAAAGTCATAATTTAAGTAATAATTTTCAGATTCAAGCCTCAAGACATATTCATTATTCATTGGAAATCAGCGTCATCAGAAACTATGTAATCCCTTAAAAACAACTTTCTGTCACTCCTCCCATCATCACCCCATGATTTCCTCTTTAGCTTGAAAATGAAGGCAGATTTGAATTGATATCTGGGATGCCATTATTTTGTTATCGATTTTCATATTATTTTTATCCCTCCACTCCTTTTTTCCCGCAATGCTCTCATTCATTTTCACGCAAGCTTGAAAATATTAGATTTGGAACTAGTTTTATTCAAACTCATGGGATCAATTCATTAGTCAAATTCTACGGTAATCTTCATATTTCATCCCCGAACCACGCTTCTCAACATTTTTTCAAATAATTTTCAATTGACCTTAAAAGTGATAAGCTTATCAGATTATCCAATTGAAAATGGCATCATCAATCATGGAATCCCATTGTATTTAGACAATCCTTCAGTTTACATCAATTTTTTATATTTCATCCCTTACATATTTCTTTCTCATCTTCTCTTCAAGGGATTTTTTCATGTTTTTTAAAATTGTGATTAATTTCATATTTCATAACTACCTGACTTTTCATCCCTTAACCGACGTTCCTTGAAATTTCATTCCTAAGGGTTGAAGTAGGTTTTTGGTTTCTCCAAATCCAAAATTCAACATATTTTTTATTTCGCCTTTTTTTGCTGTACTTTTCCAAAACGAAACGAAAATTGAACTTTATGATGCAGGGTGGCAGTAGAAATAAGGGTTGAAATCAAAAATTGATGAGAACCAGTCATATACGGCGATTTCTTGATTTTCAAGGACGCTGATCACGAATTTGGGCTCATTTTTCCATTTAGAAATAATATTCTTGAATTTACATGCAGACTGTAGTTTCAGTTGGTCAGTTATAGCTTATAAGATCCTAGAATCTTCACAATTTAATAAATTGGCCTCAAACATCGCAAAATGAGAAAATAGCTCGTGTAAATCGTACATTGGCTTGCGCGGAGGTAATTCGATGATTAAATTACACTATAGATTCGCAAGACCACTTTATTAGTCGATAAAAACTTAAAAAGTAGAAGTGATTAAATTAACGTCGATTATCCGCTCGTATTATCGCTCCATTCAGCCGACGGCGATGATGTTATTAGCGCGAATTAAAATAAAAAATTGATCAAAAGTTGATTCGATGATTTAGTAAAACACGTTAGAAATTCATTTCCCCTCTCGTTTGACATTGATTGTACTTCGGAACAAAACACCATTTTTATCAAGTCACACGATACAGCGGCGCGGCGCTGCCATGTTGTTATTCGGCTCAACCGCGATATGTATGCATTTGAAAAGCGCTGGTTCACAATACGGTGTTCTTAAAAAATCAGAACGACGATAAGTATCGAATACAGTCCGCTTTAATGGCACAATACGTTCACTACACAGACGCTCAAGCTGAATAAAACAGATGCTCGGTTAAGATACAAATATTTTAGGCAAGATGGAGATTGGAGATGCAGAGGTACTCGTACTGTAGGTACTCACATATACACTTACAGTCTTACACATACATACGCCTCGTATATCTTATTTACATCTATAAACCCGAACATGTTTCGGAGCACGCGTTCAATTCTCTTTATAAGACGAATCGCGGCAGTTTTTTTGTCGTCTACTTCGCGCTCATCTTCCTGAATCCAGTTCTAACCTATGACCGAATATCCTAATTCTGTGTATATTTCGTTGGTCGCATTAACCAGCAATAACCGTGTCCTCGGTTGTCGATGAATTAACCGTATTATACCGGCGATTAATTCTTTAAACAGCGCGGTTAAATTTTAACCGGTTTTTCTCTTCACTTGGTCGTGTAAACGATAGTCGAACCTAGGAACAGTTGCGTATTACCGACCATTATTTCGACCGCAACGTTTTTAATTAACTGCTACCGATGGTAAACAGTTGGGTGTTTTGTGGGTTTCAGATTGCGATTGGGAGTCAAGAGTGTGGTGTCATTGTTGAGGGCGATCGAGTGCTTTATTTTTAGCTAGCACCCTGTAAAACTAATGTGATCTGTGTAGATACAACTTGAGACTTGATGGTTACAAGATATACCTACCTCTTGTAAATCGGGCTCGATGATAAACATATCCCTGTAGATGAATTGATAGAACACATCCAGAGTCAAACATGATTAGTGTTAGTGAAAGAGCCTGAGGTTAATACATAAGTGGTTCAATCATCATATTCGATATCATCATCGAGCTCGTATTTAAGGGCATTAATTTCGCGGTTACAGATATTCAATATGTTTTGACGTTAAATACCCAAATCAAAAATTTCCATCATCGTCGAAAAAAGGATAACAAACGAATTAAATAATAATCCACATTTATCCGGAGCCTGATAGCCGAATAAAAATACACGCAGCACAATAAGTATAATAATAAGTAATTATTTAATCAACGATCAATGCACCACGACGCCAAGTACTAAAAGGGGAAGTTATTCCAACGTCGGGCGAAAAATCATTCATCTTTTATATCGAACAAGCTACGCCGTTCATAATAGTTTGAAAACCTTTTGTAGCCACAGCTTACCCTTTTTTAATTTGTCTAGTTCAGGGTGAAATCTTTACCCTTCGTTCAGCATCGTCAACATCCCTCCGTGCGCGCTGATTGTATTACAGAACAACAGAAGCCCTCCTAATTTGCGGATTATTTTCCTGCTTCGCTTTCAAAACTCCGCCGTATATATTTTCGATGTGTTTTAGAGTTTTTCAAATTATTGACAATAAACGATGAACCGCCGATGATGCTGTACTTATGTAAGTACATAGGCGTATAAATGCGTATGTATGGTCTTTTTAACGCGCCATGTAGGTCGTTGGCATGTACAGTAAAACGTGTTGAGTGGAATAAAGCTGTGTTGTGTACGGTGTCTCGGGTATGTGGATGTGGTTCTGTAATATGTACCTACGTCTCTGTTGTATCTGTGCAGTGAGAGGAGCAGGAGCATTTCGACGATAGAAAAATATACAAAAGATTCTTATTTGGGATAAGTGGGTTTAGTGTGCGTAGTTGCCGAGTATTAGTCGAATTCTTCGGTGATATGTATCAGAATAATGGCACGAGGCGAGGTTAAAAATGTTCATAGTGGGAAGCGTTTCGGCTCGCGGTGTTTTCTCAATAGATACAAGATGTATGGGGATGGTTGTGACCGGTGGCGATGCTGAAAGTCAGCAGAGATGCGAATGCTGACTGGGTCCTTGCGAAATTGGGACCAAAATTGATGAAATGGGCCTTCAGAACTTTGAAGAAATACGGGAAATCCTGAGTACCCCAGTACTACTCAATCATTATCGACGTAGTATCAGAACTATACAATGCTCACTGCTCAGAGTGACCAAGTATTGCTTGATCACCATCGATCTTGGTTGATCGACATAATATCATACCCATACAGTACTCCGAGCTCGATCACCATCAATCGTGGTTGATTGACATAGTATCATAGTCATACCCATACAGTAATCAAAGTGACAAGTCCTGCCCGATTGATGAAGTAGGCCTTCAGAAGTTGGAAAAACTGAAAATTTTAGATCCACCACTTTTGATAAAGCGAGGAGATATTTACAGAACACGCGGTGATCGTGGTGAAATTATGTAGCGCGGGATGTGACCTTTATTGATATGCCAGCGTATTGATGCAATTTCACGGTATAATGGGATAATCTTGACGTTATGCAGACATGTTGGGAGGAGTAATGCGATTTATGGGGATGACCTTGATGTTACGTGTACATATTGGGTGGAGCTTGGCGAGATATGGGGATAACAGTGACGTTATGTAGCCATATTGGGAGGAGTTATGCGGTATACAGGGATGACCTTGACGTTACGTGGATATGTTGGGTGAAGTTGCGCAATATTTGGCTATAACTGTGACGTTGTGTAAATGTTTAGGGTTGAGTTAACAACATATGGGGATAACCTTGACCAAATACGCGAAAAATACTTACGTTTGTATATACTGAACCCTCTTAACGCAATTTATAAACAATGTTTTGACAATGTAACAAACTTCGTACGTAATATTTGTCGAATATATTAATCTCATCACACTACATAAGGAAATGTACCGCGTTCACAAAAAATATTTTATAATAATTTTATCGTATATCTCGATCTAAACGCATAAAAGCACGCCTTATCGAGAATTTACTGTGATACACATTACGTAGTAGCAAAGAACTATCCCGTGGGAATTTTTCGCGACTATTTTTTGTCGTTCTTTTTTCTTCTGTTCTGGCGAAACGACAGCGGCGGTGGCGCGAATACATTCCACGGATCATAAATTCAGCGCGTCGTAACGACCATTTGAAACGAATTTGGCGCATTTGCGTTAAAATAACAGTAATAAAGTAACTCGAAAAGAACACGACTCTAAAAAGGTAAGAAAAATTGAATTCCGGAAGCTTACGTTTGTTCAAGGACCCAAGGCGGGACACGCGAAATTGAGTAAAATACACGTTGGAAACTATTACATTAGGAGTACGGCGGCGCAGAGGGATGCGCGAAATATGGGCCAGAGGGACGCCAGGGGACGTGTAGTAGGACGCCGACGACGATGGATTTTACGCAGCGCGCAACAAGAACCCTCTTTAAATACGCCAGAAAAGGCTCGTGTTGACTTTGCACAAATATATATGAATAGATGCTATGTCGGTGAAAAGAGAATGCGATGGTGTGCCGGTATTCGACGTATTCGTCGAGGCGAGCTCGAATTTTGGAATATTTTAAAGCAAATATTGCGTAATAATGTAAATATTATTACAATGTTTTATTCATCCGTATTAAACGAATGAAAAAGTAATTCTAACGAGTGGAATTAGATCGAGATTAGCGCCCATATGTTTACTAATTTGGTACGGAGTATACGGTGTACGAAGATTATGCCAAATGCTGCCGCACCGCATACACATACATGGGTACTTACCCAATATGTATAAAAATTATTCACGCAGCAGCCGTCGCACCCGCCTCGCCGCTGGCCATCTCGAGAGAAGGTTACAAGAGACAGAATCGGATGTACCTTTCGGTGGACACAAGCGTACCACAGATAGTGTATCGGTATGCTAGCGACCAATAATAGGGTAATGGATGGAAAGCGGTGAGTAAAAACCTGTTTCTATTGTATTTGCCATTACAGGTTGCTATAGGCGAGATGCGTTTAACAAATGGTTGGGGTCATACCGCGCCGCCGCTCGCAGATGTTTTGTTAGCGTTTTTTTCTTTCTCTCCTCTTTTTTTTCTATTTATAATACGGTGTTAACTGTATTATAAACTGAATGCACTGTATATTAAGTCGCTGCGTTACAACCAAAACACCGAGATGCCGACGCAGCGCGTCGTAATTGCATTTTATCAAATAATACACCCGAACAGTTAGAAAAGCGACTGACCAGAACGTGCCAAATACCATTTTGCACTTGCAACAGTTGACGACGATTTGCAAAGTTTTTGCGTTGGTGGATCACTTAATCAAAGAGTTGGGGTACTTGAATTTGAAAAAGGAAATTGATGGCTGTTTTATTCAAAATGCAACTGTGTGGATACAATTAGTTTTGTTATTAGAGGAATAAGTGCATACGCATTCTTGGAGAATGCATATCGCAATAACTTTTGCATATTTGAGATATTGTACAAGCTTATAAATGTAATTTTTGAGATGAAACTTCACGCATTTCTAAATATGCCCATTTGATATACTGCAACAAAAGACATCATTTGACTTGTGTATACCTACTTATTAGATCAAGATGTTCTGTTTTTTTCTGCTTTCGAAGGTATTTATATTCAGCAGTATGATTCCGGATTGGTTCTCTTACTTCTTTTATCGTACGATATGTTTCTTTTCTCTATCCTAGTTTTTTAAATCTACAGTTTATATTTTTATTACTTTGGCTCTTGGTTCTTGGTACTGTTGTTGTTTTTTCAGATTTTTTATTCGCTTCGTTTGCAGTATGGCTTTTAATTTTTCAACATAATCCCTCGCAGATCTGCTGAAAATGTGGCCTGGCGTCCACTTCTGCCTTTTTTACTTTTGAATGATATCTCGAAAGATGAAGAATTATACATCTATAGATCTTCAGCAATAGCACACATTCGTATGTCCTTATATTTTTCTATCGAAATTGAAATGGAACGTTAATTGAGAAATTAGATATGTACCATGTTATAAATGAAGCTATTGATTTAATGGTATATTTTACTTACTTTTTAATTTTTGTAAAATGAAACATTTTGGGAATTTTCCAAGCACTGGAAGTGAAAGGTTGTACTATAGTTGAAGAACTTACTGTTATCATTACAGCTGAAAAATTCACTGGAGCTCATCGCAATTTCACGAAAAATGATGTTCTTTCATTTCCAAAAAATGTCCAGTATTTAAAATTACCTGCCGTTTGGTATTTTCGGTTGAAAATAACAAACGACAAGTAGTCTTGAATACTTGGAGGATTCTTTTTGGACTGTGCTCATGAACATTCGATTCGACTATAGATTGGGGCTTTATCGCTGTAGGAATTTTATGATAAATAAATTATTCATTTATTTTATCTTATCGACGAATGCCTAAATTTTTTTAATTTCAATGAGCCCCTGATTAGTTCAATTTTCATACTACGAGTACATATGAAAATATTAAACATAGGATGTGCTTTTACTAGTTCTCTAGTTCCAATAGGGGAAAAATTAAAAGTCAAGTCTCTCAAATTTTGTAAGTCCAAAAAATCAGGTTAAACCAGTCTTATATAATGTATCCTATCTATTCTTCCCCGTCATTTTCAACAAAAAGCATAACCATGTATTGGATATATAAGATGTTTTCCAACCTGTATAAAAATTAGATTTCGAAACAGCCTAAATTTTTCAAAGTTCAAAACCTCATCTGTCAATTTCCAGTCCAAGAAAGTTGAGAATTTTTCAATATTCCAACTCCAAAAAATCACCTTAGTTGCTGTGTGGTCATATTGTGACTAATTTTTCGTCTTTTTGGCGGCATAAAAAGCTCTACATTACTTTGAGGTGAAGTTATTTAATGTGGGCATCTTTCAATCTTTATTTTTTTTCCTGGAGCGGGGAGTCAATTTTGCTAATATTTTCCAAGTCCTAAAAAGTAAGGTTAATCCAGTCTAACATAATGTCTGTTTGTATAATTTTTAAAAAAAAGTCAGGTAAAAGTCATACACTTATTCAAAAAAGTCAGGTAAACGCATGTCTATAACAAATTGTTTTTAAAATTTTTTCAAGTTCAAACAGTCGGGTTGATCCAATACAATTTTTGTCTAACAAAATGTCTTAAAAGTCAGCGTGATTTCTGAAAGGCTGTCTGAAAAAACAAATCCAAAAAGTATTATGTACGATAAGATGTCTAAAAGCCAGCATAATTTCTGAAAGGCTGTCTGACAAACTTTCTAAAAGTCAACGTGATTTCTGAATTTTTTTCCAAATTCAAAAGGTCTTAATTTCTGACAAAATATCTAAAAGTCAGCATGATTTCTGAGAGGCTGCCTGACAAACTGTATAAAAGTCAGCATGATTTCTGAATTTTTCCAAGTCCAAAAAGAGTCTGACAAAATGTCTAAAAGTGATCGTCGGAGAATTTTGTCAGAGAATTTTGTCTCGTTCTTCGTGGAATTACTCGTAGTAAAAGCATATCCTCTGCGAAAAAAAGAAGACAATTTTAGAACTTTTCCCTGTAAGGAAAAGCAGGGCTCGTCTTTAGATGTTTAACTGAATTTTTCATGATTTTTGAGAATTTTGCCTGAATTTACAGGATGATCTGATTTTCAGGTTAAATTATTCATTAAATTTATTTCTTGATCCTAATTTTTGGCAAACATTTCATACTTGGAAAATACTTTCAGAAAGGTATCTACCTGACTGTTGAATTTTTTCAACAACCTTTTAGACTGATTACTTCGTAGCTTGATTCGGAGTTTTAACCAAATCGATTGTCTTCAGTTCAATCATTTTGTTTGCCCTTTTTTCTAATTTTTTGATTTTCTTTTCTTTAGGTATGTGTAATTTTAGCTAAATTTTTCCTGCATTCCATCTTTTTCATCAATTAAATTTTTTTATTGAGTAATAAGTTGCATTTTCATTCTAATTTGTTGACATGGATATGTCTAATGGCTGGGGTCAATCCTAAAAAAGTGTCCATTT
>FIZU01065649.1:0-15607 GCA_900064475.1 Pseudococcus longispinus
AAGCAAATATGAATCTATCAATAACTAGAAAAGGAAATACACTCTCGAAAAAACACAATACGACAGGGGGGAAAAGGGTCGGAGGAAAGGACCGTACGACATGTTGCTACGACGATATAACCAAGACGTCGCGTCACCATTCGACGTTGCTTGATTTCCAACCAACATATATAAAGATATCAAGATACGTCGCGTATACGTATTAAATACGTAATACGAAAGCAATTTGAAAATTTTACGACTGGAATTGCCCGACCGTCGGCCCGGTCGCGGATTAAATGCGCACTCGTAAAAACGATCTCTGTGAAATAATACAGGATATACGGACAATAAAGCATAAAGATCATGATGAAATGCGTTCGCCTTATTACTCGAAGATAGAAAGAGAAAGATAGAGAAGCCCTCTTAATGATACCCAATAATGAATAGTCTATCGTTACAGACGCTTAGCTTCGAATTGGTTAAACATTTTTCTTAGCAGCTTTTCGCGGCCTCAAGTTGTTGCTCAGACTTCTATCATTTTTCAACTTGGTGCTATGGCCATTGGCCAATGCTGCGGCACGTTGCAGACATAGTTGACACTCCAGGATATCGCACACGATCATATATGATTAACGGTTTCGAAAATCTCCATCTAGTAGGTAATTACACGCTTGGGAACCGACCGACCTGACGAGAGCGAATTACCAATACAACGTATTGTAGTATATTCGGGAATTAATCTTTTTTTTTTTTGGTAGATACCTTTACTATATTACCTACCTAGGTATTAGTAGGAGATCCAGGGTATAACACACCTGTACTGAACAAGTTAGTCCGCTATACGGTTGTATTGTAGAAAACGAAAGTTATTTTTGACTTGCAAGTTGCGAGTATACGTGTAGGTTTAGGCGAGGCAGCCGAGCAGGGTGTTACGATTCACGAATACGAATATGTGACATGTAAGGACGATGGGATAAGACTACCATGTATGGTAAAAAGGTATACCAGTAACCTAGTTCCTGGTTTGGACGAGAATTTTTATATATAGCTGGAAGTTTATATTTGTACCGATGCGATGTGTACGAAAATGAAAACCAAACTGTGTCTGTAGCTTCGGGAGCTACAATGATTCGCATGAGGTATCCTTGAAATGTGTTGTATTTTTGGATAGGGTCAGAATAAACGAGAGGATTACATCATTCAGGTAATAAGCTGCGTTATAAGAAGCTTTTGACTGTTTTGTGCTATTAAAACCAAGGGGATCCGAATGTAAAATTTATAGCTTCTCGATAATTCATGTATACGGCAATTTTTGTAAATTTCCAAGATTACTGGCAACGTTGCAATCTTGAAAAATTCAACTCGGATCGTTTGAAACGTTCAAAATTCATTTCTGCTGACTTGAAATACGTATATTAGCTGCGCAAAAACGAAGTATTGCAATGCTTTCAAATTTAGAATCAGTTTTTGATTATTGGCAACATTGCAATACTGAAAAAATTCAACTTAATTTGATTGAAACGTTTAAGGTTCGTTTCTGATCACATCAAATACATAGATTAGCTGCGTAAACTGAAATAATGCAACGTTGCCAATTTTACATTTCAGTTCTGATTATTGGCAACATTGCAATATTGAAAAAATCAACTTGGATCGAGTAAAACGTTTAAGGCTCGTTTTTGTTCACATTAAATACAAAGTTTGTTAGTTGGATAAAATGAAATATTGCAACGTTGCCAAATTTACATTCCATTTCTAATTATTGGCAACATTGCAATATCGAAAAAATTAGGATGGGTCAATTCATGGTCAATTAAAACGTTTCGAGGCTCTTTCTGATGAACAGTTGACCTCAAAACACATACAGGGCAGTGGGTGGCCCACATAAAAGATAGCTGGTTTTGAAAATGAAAAAAAAAACTTTGACTTCAAAAATCTCGAAAACTAAGCCTCCTAGAAGAGCATTGATCATTCACAGCAGAAAAAGAATTTCATACTCTACAATTTTGCTTATTAGCATTTTTTTCATAGGACCCTTAGTTTGGCTAGAAAATCCATGTTTATGGGAAATTTTGCCCATATACAAAGTCAATGATTATGAAAATGATAAAAATTCTCATAAACTCAGATTTTCTGGACAAACTAAGGGTCCTACGAAAAAAATGCTAAGAATCAGAATTGTAGAGCTTAAAATTCTCTTTCAGTAAAGAGTGATTGGTTTTTTTCTAGGACTCTTAGTTTTCGAGATTTTTTCAGTCAAAGTTTTTTTTAATATTTAAAACCATCGACCTTCCATGTGCACCCCCCTGTTGCGACTTTGTTAGATTTACACTGAATTTTTGATTATTGGCAACATTGCAATTTTGAAAAGTTCAATATGGATCGTTTGAAATGTTCAAGATTCGTTTTTTCCAACTTGAAAATGTAACTCTCATCTGTGTGAGGTAAAATATTGTGATGTTGTCAAATTTATATTCTGATTCAGATTATTGGCAACCCTGCATTTAAAAAAATCGATTCAAAGATGGATTTACCATTTGGAATATTTGCAGAAAATCCAAAATCTTGAAAAAAATTTTGCAGGGTTGCCAGTCAAATTCATATGTATCGAATGTACGTTTTCAAGTATTGGCAACGTCGCATTTTGTCAAAAAACTGCGTTTTCATAGTAAATTACCAACTTATTCGGGTCATTTTTCCAAATCGAACATTCAATTTTAAAATTTACTTACTTGCTCCCTCTGTCCTTCCTTCTCAGCACCGAGTTCTTTCATTTCACTACCCTAATTTCATTTCCCCTTTCAATCTTCAGAAAATTTTTTGCCACCAAAAACCAGCCATTTTCAGGTACACGGGGAAAATTCGTCGGTACAGCAGCCAACTCAGCAAAGCAACAACCACACATACTGTCGCCTCGTTCAAAGGTTTATTCATCAATTTGCTCGCTCTACGATCAACTCTTTGATCAAGAATCGGTTTACGTATTACGTTGTAGGTCTAGGTACGCGCATCGAACCGCATCAACCCGAAGCTCCCACGATCTCACTACCTCCCATGGTACGAACGAACCAAAACTAAGAAAAAAAACCTACGATACACACGAAAAGAGAGGTATAGATGGTCAAATTGTCTCGAGTATTCTACCCTGTCGGTCTGAGGCGCACAGCAAAAGAAGGAAAAAACCTCCGATAGCTAAAACAAGAGAGAGCGGTACTTTTAATGTAGGTAAGCGTTGGAAAAAATATTCCATCGTTGGTACAGAGGAAAAAAACCCAGGAGAGGGAGACGTACGCAACTGGAGAGTTTACACTGTGTAATCAATTAGCCTTTTGTTGTGTATACACACGTATATGTATAGTATACAGAGAGGCATCGGGTAAAAGGGAAGCCGATATATAAATTATAATCATGTCATACAATGGTTATCAAATATACGATACTCTTTCACATAAACATACACACACACACACAGAGATCGCGTCAATGCAGCACGAAGGGAGGAGGCGAGAGCATTATGTGAGGTCCAAAATTTAATATTGTTTTATTAACTGCATCATCTTCATCGTGTTCTTTCACCATAAGATACCGTACGGATGGAGAAAGAGAGGTGTAGCCTGCGTGTGAGTGCATAGTATACATAAATGTGTATTGAGAATCTTTTAATAAGATATTATACGCGTCTTCATGTAACCTAATTGAGAGAATATTTTACATTGTTTTGGCTTTTGTGGTTGATAGTCGGTTCGAATTAATTATTAACGCCCGAATAGCGACGTTTATACCGCTGCAACATCATTGTACTAGAAAGAGTATATGTACATAAGAGAAAGAAAAACGCTCCGAAAGAAGAGAGAAAGACGCAGGCAGAAAGAGGTTCCGATATTGTGCGCATAATAAGGAACTAAAGTAACAACTTACGAGTATCTACGTATAAAATAAAACCTACAATACAACTATACACATTCTCAAGACACTCGGAAAGCACGATGACACCGATATACGACGGGTATCCTTGATACACTATAATATTCGTGTAACGTACACTTATTCTTCAACATCGAAAAAATTTCGCGTTCTCACCGTACGAAATTTTGTTTTCTTGTATGCTAATTAAGAGTGACGCAGCCGTGTACACGATTTTTCTTCAATTTTTTCCTATACGTACTCTTGCGCGAGAAAAAAATTTCATTTCGCCGAGCTTGACCTTGTCTCGTGGTCATATCCTGCGGCCGGCTCGTATCTGCTGCCGCGGCAACGGCATCGTACTAATTTAATATTCGCGTTTATCAAAAAATTGCCCGCTATGTTTGGGCGAAAGGGGGGGAGGGGGAGGCTCTTAACGCATGTAGACAAACATCATATATGAGCTCGGAGTCCTTCATCGACGATAACACAACCACCAATTAACGTATTGTTCCAATTACCAGTATACGAATATGGAGAAGTTTTTCTCCCGAGTGGCGGTGTAAGCTTAAAGCTTCAAAGTGAGGTGCACAACTTATCGTGGTAGGAGACTGTAGCAAGTTGGTGAGCGAGATGGTAGTCGAAGAAGGGTTTATGAAAGCAATTGAGAGGTGGTGGTAAAGGCCTTTCTTTTGAGAATCTGCATTTGACAGCTGCCTCAGGAGGGTGCGAATTCGATGATTCGAGTGTTGGACTCAGCCATCACCTCTTACGTAATTATCACTAATGATTCAGATGAGACTTTTTGAACGAAATTGCACGATTCTATCACAGACCATTTTCTTTGCATCAGATCGATTGATGAGATCTTTTGAGCACTTCGTATCGGTGATTTGATAACACGAGCTTTTTCCTCTTTTTTGACCCGAAGAATCGCAGTGATCGAGAAATGAGACCCATAATACCACAATTCCCAACTCCCAGAACAGGGTCTGAGGCCTGGGGGTTGGGGAGGCTTATATATGGAATAAAAACTCTCGACGGAGAGTCGACGACATCGATATTGTATAGCCGAGTCGAGAGAGACGAGAAGCTTCGTATACTTAAAATGGGTACTTTGCCAGACGAACTAATGATTCGGGACGATAAAGATAGCATAATGCAACGGTTTATATGTACGTACGGGCGCTGCGGCGACGTCGGCGACGCGACGCGCGACTCGTCGTGCACTGTCATTGGTGTGCATGTATAAAAATCTTCGAACGAGTGAAAAAGAGAACGATAGATGAAGAGACCTAAGAGAGCAGAGCACAGTTCGACTCTGTTTGCTTGCTCTTCTCGCACTTGTATGAGTGTAAATGTATAATACGTGTGTGTATCTATTAATGTTGTAATATAAAACAACAGTGTGGCTTGTGCCGGACTCGACATACAAGCGACTGTATAGAAATAGATTACGCCGGTCGGCCCTTTCTCTTTTACGCGCGCGTTTCATTAGCGCCCCGACTTTTTACTACATTTCAATGGCTGAGCGCCAATTCAAATCTATATACACGATTCCACCCTCAATTCTGTGTACACATACGTGCATATATATGTTCCACCAGCCCAGAGAGAGAGAAGAGAACTCCATACACAGTACACAGCCCGCCATAGTCATACTTCACGATCGACAAAGTCGTCGTCATCGTCACCATCGTCGACTCGACTGACTGCTGCCGTCGCTGCCATCGCCGTCGCACGTTGAGAAAGAGTCGAGACTTAAAATAAACCTCTGTGGTGTACGTATTATCGATAGCGTGTGCGACATTTCGATCTGCCATGACAGACATATCGGTCCCGTCGATGCGAGAACGAAGGTCGAAACCATCGGTAATGTGTATTTTTCGTATATAGGTAAGCAACTAGCACGAAATCGTATTTGGAGAGGTTCGAGTGGTCCTGCAAGTCGAAGGGGTTCGATGTGATGAAGTGCAAAGGTTCGGAGTTTTGTTTATGTTGATTTTGGCTGCAGATATGGTCCTCGGTGTGTGCGTGTTTTCAGGAATAACATGGTGTAGGAGGATTGCTTTTGACCTTGCCAATGATCGAATGCGAGTAGATGAAATCCGGTGTGTATACAGTTTCAGGGAACGAGATTCAATTTGGGATGCTTTCAAGAATCAAATTTGAGTCTTCATAGATCAATTTCTCTATGATGAGGGGTCGAAAATTTGAAGAAAAATAACAAATTTCGATAAAAAGGTTCTCATAATGAATTTTGAGAAAAGCATATAACCTCAAGAAATGATGGATTGCGTTGAATGCATATGTCAAGTTGTTAGAACTGGAAATTGGACGTATTTACAATGAAAAAACACCAACATTGGCGACTGGGCTCAACCCCAAATTGTAATAGGGGAAAAATAGGATCGAAAATTTGAAGAAAAATTACAGACTTTGACAAAATGGTTCAAAAAGTAAATTTTGAGAAAATTCCATCACTTCAAATAAAACGATGAAATACCTTATTAAGTTATACAAACTGGAAGCTGGATGGATTTACAGCACTCAGAACATCTGATGGTTTAATCTAAGTACAAAAAGTTCGGGTGCCTTTGGCAAGACTTCTGAAATTATTTTACAAGGATAAAAATTAAAACTGAAGTGTGGAAGGTGCATTTTGAAAAACATCTTCAATCCAAAACCCCAATTTCTCATAAAATAAGTACTTGTTGAAGTCTAATTGAGAATTTAACTTCATATTCGTATTCGGAGGGTTCGATTTATGAGAAAACGACACTAACATCCTTGATTTAGCGTGACCCCAAATTGTGACTGGGGGGGGGAGGGTGACAGGGGTCAAAAATTTGATAAAAATGACAAATTTCAAAAATAGTTCTATAATAGTGAACTTTAAAGTACATCATTTTCTATAAATTCAAATGATGAACTGCATTTAAAGTAGATATCAAGTTAGTCAAACTGGAAGCCGAACAGATCTACAAAGATCAGAAATTCTGATGGCCCAATTCAAGTACAAGAAGTTCAGGTGTACTAGTTAAGTCATGTAGATTCCAATAAAAATTGAACCTGAAGAGTGCAGCGAATAGGGTCCAAAGCAACTGCTTTTGAAAAAAACACTTTCGAACGAAAGACTCAATTTCTCACCAAAGAGGTACCCACACCTACTTGTTGAAGCCTAATTGAGAATCTACGTAACTTCATATTGTTATTCGGATGTATTTGGAGGGTTCGGCCGCTTGATTTATGAGAAGACGACACCAACATCATCGATCAAACTTTACCTCAAATAGTGAGATAGCGGGGGAGAGGGGTTCAGGGGTCGAAAATTTGCAAAAAAAAGACAGATTTTGAAAAATTGTTTCTAGAAGTGAATTTTGTAATAATTCTGTAACCTCAAATGAAACCTGGGAGCCGGATGAATCTACAATGATCAGAACTTCTGCAGATAGCTTAATTCAAACACAGAAAGCTCAGGTGTCTTTAGCAAAATTTCTAGATTCATTCGATTCGAATAAAAATTGAAGCTGAATGGTACAAAGCAACTGCATTTTGAAAAACATCTTCAAACCAAAGTTCCATTTCTCACCAAAGAAGCATTTTTTTGAGATCCAATTGAAAATTTCACTTCATATTTGAGTTTGGAAGGTTCGATTTATGTGAAACCAATAGGTACCAACATCTTTGATGATCTAACTTCACCCCAAATTAGAAGATAGGGGTGCTATTGGGGCTCAAATGGGGGCATTTGGAATTTCATGCTGCTTTGCTAAAATTTTCTATTTAGTCAAGTATCAAATAGGCACAATTTCAAAACTCTTTCATCAATACCTACCTGTATTTTAATGAAAATTGACTAATTGATTGGAGAATTTTTTTGGGGGGGGGGGGGGGGAGGGTCAGGGTCCAAAAAAAGTTTCAACACTTTAGATTGTGACCATATTACGGTCCTCTTTTCAGGGGACACGGTTTTAAGTCGACTGGAGGGAGTATATGACTCTAAATTGACATTTTTTTGTGAAGACTCAATTTTGGAATGGAATTCTTCTATCAAATGGGGTACTTGAAGGGGTCCAATTGAAAATCTGACTTCATATTCGTATTCAGAGGGTTCGATTTTTACAACAACGACACCAATATCATTGACCTACATACACCTTGAGCCCGCTGGGGAGGAAGAGGAGAAGGAGGAGTTGAAGTGCCCCTAGGGTCCAAACCGGGGCTCAAGCAGTTTGACGCTAAGCCAAAATGCGAAATATCGAAACTGATGCTGCTAAACCAAAAAATAAGTTAATATGAAGGAAAATTTCAGAAAAAGCTTCAGTGGAGTTGCAAAAAACGCCTCAAAGAAATTTCGATTCCATCGAGTGAGGTATAAAAATCCATGTTTTTTAACCTCGCTAGTCAATTTCTAGGGTCATTCAATTCGAGAAATTAAAATTAACCCCTAAAACAGATTTTCTGATCTTTTGATTCTTCTTTGAAGCGATTTCATCCGAAAAATCAAATCAAGTCAGGTAACGAAAGTGAAGATGAGTAAAATTTATTGATATCCAAAACGATCCCTTGGAAAATTTTCAGTTTTCTCTTAGTTTCCCATTTTTCAACAAGACCTCTTCGATTTTTTTTGGTAAAATGACATAGGTACCTATTTTGAAAAATTTGTAATTTTTACCTTGACTTTTCAGAAGGTCAACATTGGTTCTCCTAAGTTGTATATTCAAGTTCAAGGCGAAAGGGGGCTCAAGGGGTTTCTGGATCCCAATCACATTTTTCGCAGCAACTCCCCCTCCCTTCCGGAAGACTCTCTCACTATGCTGCTGGTTCTTCAAATAAAAGAACGTCACAAATTGAATCGAGAGATCAAAAAATTTAACTTAGGTATATCTTCCAATTTAATAATATCAGAATATTTCAAATTTTAGTCCAATCCACATCTCACAAGAGTCTTTTTTGGGTTTGAGCCAACATAACCCCTGAATTTTTCAAAACCTTCAATAACCCTCCCAAAAAAATTTTCTCACATTTCAACCAAAGCAACTTTTTCGATTCTTTTGATGATTTCTATTCCCAAATTCGCCACAATTCTACCTCTCTTCACCAATTTCTCTGCAGATATCCTCAAAACGATAAATTCTACCAATCACCGCATGTGAATTGAAATTTCCTTATCAAAACGATAGATTATGAAAGACAATCGGTAGATAAACTATTATTAGAAATGCGCAAAAACACCCATTGTCTCAATAATCGAATCAATTCCACGTAACCACCTGACAAACCCTATTTTTACCTAAAATTCGCCGATAATTTGCGACGACGACTCTCAATATACGGCGCCACTTGACCCAGCCGCAATTGAATAAATTTATCGAACATGTTGGCTAATCATAAATCGAAGAAAACAATTACCACCTGATACCCAGACCTACCTCTCGTCAATTCATATAATACGTACATAAGTCTACATACGTCTACGACTACGTATGGTACGAACATGTGACACGATAAACATCAACGTCTTGGTCAGCAACAAACAAACACCGACGATGATAATTCTTTCTCACATTATCGAGTTCGCGACGCGAATCGGTGACGTATACTTCTATTATAAGTGTAAATTGCGAAACCGTACGTAGAAATAAAGGTCTGTTTCAAAAAGAAATTATATCATTATTGCGGCAATCGAATCGAATGACGCACATGACGGATGTGGTGGCGACGACGTCGAGCTTTCGCTGTTTTTTTTTTTTCATTATTAAGAATGAACTAGAGTCTGGTAAATACCAAGCCCCGATCCAGACGCCATTTTCCGAAAAAAAATTGCCTGTTCGGGAGTATACTTCTTGGTAAATTGGCGATTTTTCATAATAATGGATTCGAGCCATTGGAAGGGCGGCGGAAAAGAGGGAATTAGGCACATTGAAAAGCGAAATCGTCGAATTTATCAACGAAAACTTATAAGAGCACGATGACAGAAGAAGGAACGGTCGCGGTACATAGCTCTGGTCGATGGTGTTCGTCAATATGACAATAATTGTCATTTTAAAAGTTACAATATGATGGTTGATAGCGCAATTACACGATTCCAGAACAACTTAACACTGGATGGCTAGATATCTCCTTATTGGCTATATTATATCCTTTTTCGGCTGTCGTCTCTTTATATGGAATTGTTTAGTCTGGCGACTTGATAGGCCACATGGTTTATCTTTTCTGCATTATTCCAGATGCCATTTTACGTTTTACCGCTATCTCTCGTGTAAGTAAGTATACATATAGTGTAGAATGGCCGCGGATGCGGCGGCGGCGGCGACGTCAGCGGCAGCATTGCGGGCTCCTACTTTCTATCGTTTGAAGATTACTATCGCCGTTGTCGTAAGTCTAAGTTTCGCGCAGAGTCTGCCCATGTCCGTCAGATCGTACATCGGCTTACGCGACTTGGCCGAAGCCGAAAAGGACACTCTTGTTAATACGTACATCGATGATAAATCGTCTCCTAGTCCGCATCCGCAGTCAGCGCAAATACTTGTACGTAAACACACCAGCACCCAGACACACCGACGTACAGAACCCGCACGAAAATCTATTATAAACATGCGACTATTATACCCAGGACATAAATTACTCATCAAACGTTTAATATCTTAATTTGCGGAGGTCGTTCGTTATTCTTTTTTTATCTCTCGTCGAAACGACGTACCGAAGCGATACAATCGACCAACGTGTACGAGTTTATTGTTTGTTCATTCCGAGTGTCCTCTCCCTCGGTCTTCATTATCGATCGATGACAAATTCAAAGTGTCTCTCACCTGTAACCCGACCGACGGACGGCGGTAGCGTCGAAGTTCTTTCATAAGTCGATGAAATGAAATTTTCAATGTAAACGCGATAAGATCGATGACACTGGTCGTACTCGTAATTTCAACGAGTTCGCGGAGCAGCGAATTTGGTTTATTTCGCAAGTGGGTGTTTTGTAGGTTTTTTTAACAAGTTGAACGAGCGATGAAAATTTTTCGAGACAAATTGGATGAAATTACATGAGAATACAAGGTTATCGATCTCTCCTCTTCGCCCTTCCTTCTGATTGTACGCTTGTGAGGGCTAGATAATGGGTAATTTCAACGTAGATATTTTTGATAGATATTCGTATACTTTAATTAGGTATTCGTAGGAACGAATTTTTGCAAATTTTTTGGCAAAATTTTCTCAAATCTTTCATAAGAAGAAAAAATTTCAAATTTTTTTCAAAAAATGCAAATATGAAAAAATTCAATAGAAAATGGCGAAAATGAAAATTTTTAATCAATGAAGAACATCTATCTGACTTGAACGAAGAGATAGCAAGAGAGGTGTGAGGAGGAAAACATTTTACCATTGAGTTATTCTTATTATACCTAGGTAAGCCCTTCGAAGCCACCAAAGTTCATCACTGAAATTTTCCAGCCCAAAAGGCAATTTCAAGACGTACAAATTCCAAGTAAAAAAAATAAAATTTCTGAAATTTTTTCCCAAGTCCAAAAAGTCAGTTTTTTGACACGCATTTGTGGGGTTTTCAGTAAAGAAGGATTGACTTGAGAAGGGTTGGAAAGATTTAAATTTCATTTAACGATGTTTCGGTTATTTTTCATTATCAGAGCGCCTGGTGAGAGGTTTGCCAAACTTGAAATTTGGAAATAACTGGATTAAGGAGCTACAAGCAAATTTTGACTGAAAATCACACCAATTCCAAATCCAAAAAGTCAGTTTAAAAATACGAATGTGTAGCATTGTCAGACTTTTTCGATCTTAAAAAATTTTAGAAATCAGGATAACTTTCCGATATTTTGTCAGGCAGACTTATTGGATTTGGAAAATTTCAGATATTACTCTGATTTTCAGATATTTTGTCAGACTTTTTCGTACTTGGAAAATTTTTAAGAACTCAAATTAATTTTTGGACTTGGAAAATTTCAACTTTATAACCATAAAAATTTCAAAAAAGTTCTACGAAAATTTTTTGAAAATTTCCATAACGAAATTCACTCACGAAAATCCGTTACGTTGACTTTTAGATACGTTGTTTGACTTTTTTGGACTTGGAAAATTTTTCAGAATTCAGATGACTTTTTATACTTGGAAAATTCCAAGAAAATTTCAAATATCACGACTTCATGGAAAAATGCAATTAGCAAAAGCTTATCTCATGTTTTATAGTTTCATGGGTAGTGTGGAATTGCCGGGAACTTTTTCAATTTTTTTCGAGTCGAAAAAGCCATAAGGGTGACAAAAATTGGAATTCTGAAATTGTTTTCAAGTTCAAAAAATCAAATTTTTTCAATTTTTTACAGGCCCAGAAAGTAATTAGGATAACACAAATTCGTAGCAAAGTCACAAATTTTTAGAATAATTACCAGTCATAAGACATTACAAGTCAAAATCATAATTTCACCCCCTCTCATTTTTTTCAAACGCCACTGAAGAAGAGATTAAAGTTGGTAAAGTAAAAAAATTCTTTCCTATATTGATTTTTTCTCCACAGACCATTCATTCTAGCATAAGAAGTTGCAAATTTTGAGGTAGATGGTGGCTCACTTAGAAGGACGATAGTTTTGAAAAATAAAAATAAAAACTTTGACTGAAAAAATCTCAAAAATTAAGCCTCCTAGAAAAAAAACTAAAATTTCAAGCTCTACAATTTTGATTCTTAGCATTTTTTTCGTAAGACCCTTAGTTTGGTCAGAAAATCCTTACTAATGGGATTTTTTTTTTTCATTTTCAAAACCATCGACTTTGTATATGGGTTAAACATCTAAACGTGGATTTTGTGGCCAAATTAATGGTCCTGCGGAAAAAATGCTAAGAATCAGAATGGTACAGCTTGAAATTCTCTTTTTGCTTAGAGCAATTAGTTTTTTTCAAGAGGCTTAGTTTTCGACATTTTTGCAGTCAAAGTTTTTCTTTTTCATTTTCAAAATCATTGACCTTCCATGTGGGCCTCCCTGCATGTTCTTGAGCGGGAGAGGGTGGATCATTCCAAACAAAATGATTGAACTGTAAAATAAATTAGTTGCTATTCAATCTCATGAATAAAATAAAATAGATCAATTTGAAAAAAAAATTGATCGATTCATTAAATAAATTCATCAAATTTGATATCCAAAATATTTTGATTAACTTGAATCTATTTAAGTCTATTTGAATCGAACTTTTTCTGAATAAATTCAGGGAAATCCAAATAAATTCAAGAAGATTTCGATAGATATAGACACGAAAGGATTTTTCAATTAATTTTTCAAAATAATTATTACTTTTTGATCCAATTTGATCAAATTAGGTATATCGAAACTATTTCGTCATTTTACGTCAAGTCCACGAATTAAGTTTTTTTTTCCAATTTTCACAAAAAATTTCAAAACCCAAAAAAACAAACATCGATAAAATCATAAAAATTGAGATATTTCAAAATATTGTGTAAAACTACTTCACTTTATCTATTTTGCTATCTACTTTTTTCAAAAGAATGCTCAAAGAACGTATCAACCTCTCTTCTCTTCCACCTTCTTCACCATAGCTCATTAATCCCTGCTTTAAAATGATTTTCACAACATCATCTTCAAATGTCGTCAAGTAGTTGGCAACATTGTTGAAAAATCTTGTAGTCAAATTTTTGAGGACAGGTCGTTTTCAAACTATTCGACTCATAGAAAAAATTCATCTGAATAAATAAGTCAAATGATTTCATCAACGAACCATTCAAAATGATTTCGAACGTTCGAAATCATCAGGTTGGATTCTGGGAGGGGGCGATGGATCGACGAACGATTCGCAATTCTTAAACTAATTCACGATCGTTCGACGAAAACAAAATTCGTTCGAAAAAATCTCCAACTTTACACGTCGATTCGATCTCCCGTAATAACGACGACGAAAGAAAAACATCGTCGAAAACGTCCCCCTCTTCGCCTCTCCGCCCTCGGACGATCCGCTAATTTCGAAAATTACGCGTCGGTCGCGCGTCGCGTCGCCCCATCGTACGCGCTAGGCGAGTTCAAAAACCTAAATTATTGGCACGAAAAGTCAATTACACAACAAGTATCCGGTTTTCAAAATTAATGTATAAAAAGTACATACACACAGCGCAGCGACGACCAAGACGAAATCGTCGTCGAAAGAAAACAGAAAGGAAGATGCAGAGCAGAGAGGTAGCCAGAGTGAAAAAATACGTCGTCGACGACGATGCGACCAAGACTCTCGGATGCGAAGTTGTGTGTTACAACGACCCTCGCATTAAATCGGCTGACTACGAAATTAATGATGTGAAATGTTTCTCACTCTTTCTCTCTACTCTGTCTATGGGGCCCTCTCCGCGTCTATGTCTATCTGCGGTTCGCCCGTGATTTCTTATCTTTCGTGTGGTGTTGTTTTTATTTTTAATACAATTTTCGTGCGTCCGCAGCGCCGACCGCAGCGTCCTAAGAACACAGATCGACGTACCGCACTGAACTATAGCAACGGTAGGAAAAAGTTCGCGATCCGAGATTACGTGTAATTACCTATTATTCTCTCGACGAGTTGATTGATGCGGCTCATTGAAGTGGTCGAATAATTTGTAGGAGTGTATGGAAGTGCCATTGATCCATTTTCACACTTTAACCCCTTCACGAGCCATATTATAAGCGATTAGCACGAAAACAGCGAACCGGAGGGGGTTTTAGGGGTGGAAACACCCTTATTTCTGCACTTAAAGGGGTGTGTTGGGTATTATTTCCATATAATTCGACCCTCCAGAACTCGAATCCGTCATTACTTTCTCGATTGAAAGAAGAAAAGTGGCACAATCGTGAAATTTGTGTCGCAGAAAATGATCAATTTTTGTAAAAACAGGGGTAAAATTACAATTTTACATTTTTTGAGCCCAGTAGGGGTGACTAATTGGGTCGAGGAATATGTTTTCATCATAATTCGAACCTCTTGAATTCGAATTCAAAGTTAGTTTCGAAATTGGAATTGAGGTATTCTCGAAATTGTCGAATTTGCATATCGAAAAATGCCTAATTTTGGCTTAAATTGACATCAAATCACAGTTTCTCATTTCCTAGTCCTGATATCATTAATCGATTGAGATATGAGACCTTTTTAAAATCAAATTTGAACCCCTTGAACTCAAATTCGAAGTTAGTTTCCTTATAGCAAGTGAGGAATTGATTGTACATAGCACTTAGTGGCCAATTTGTGCTTAACTTGACAGCATTTTTTCATTTTTAGAACAGCTCTTCCTCATTTCAAGGTAGAAAAAAAATCATAGAATAAAAAATGACGAATTTTCAACGGTCTACAACTTTTGTTCGAAACTTTTTTCCGTATCGTTAATTTGGCAAATTTTTTCACCCGGGTGTCCTCAAAAAAATCACTTTGCAGTAAAAAGTCACGATACGACAAAATACTTGAAACAAAAGTTGTAGAGTACTAAAAATGTACCATTTTTTGTTCTACAATTTTTTTTCTATTCTGCAGTGGTGCGATGCTATCCTTCTTAGAAATAGGAATTTATGCATGGTAGGTGGCTAGGTACATGAATTTTTACAAAAATTGGCTATTTTGCCGCACAAGATTCTCGATTGTGTCACTTCTGTATTTTCAATCGAGAAACTAATGACAGATTCGAGTTCAGAAGGGTCAAATTATAAGGAAATGATATCAAACATACCCCAATTCCTTCATATGCAGAAATATGTGT
>FIZU01065652.1:0-11842 GCA_900064475.1 Pseudococcus longispinus
AATGTGTAGAAAACAAAAATGGCGTAACATTGCTCATCGCCTACTTGGGTTTTTTCCCCAACAGACAAATTACAATTTACATTACATTTATAGCGGTACTAAAGTGGTACTTAGAAATAAACGAATAATTTGTAATTTTTATTTATTAATTCTTATATTAATTAATATTTATGTATCTTTATAGAACAATTTCACCAATATTGAAAGGGTTACAGTCTTTTCAGTTTTCAATGAAATAAAAGCGAACTAGAGCCCTTAGAAAGACATTTCTGTACCTGTACAAATTAATGAATAATCTGAACGAAAATGATTATTAACATGATAAAATATCAATATATCTGCGTTTCATTAATTTTATTTTCAAAAATATTGTAATTTTCTAATTTTTCCAAGTCTGTAGATGTACAGAAATGACAACAGCGTAAAGGTAAAATACACAAAAAATTTACAGATCATTTTTGAGACGGTCTGAATCTAGATTCGTGTGTTTTTTTACGACCTATTTTCGGCTGTTCGTTTTTTTCGAACTATTGTCGTGATTCCAACCGCTCTGTGATTGGATAAGTTTTTCATGACGTAACAAGAACAAATTCCTCTTCGAATTTTTTTTTTCAAATTAATTAATAATCGCCGATCTAATTGTTTTTCACTCTAAATGATCGTACAAAATGTGGAAATCATGGTTTTTTTAACACGAGCAATCCATCTACGCTATTGTTTTCACGATTAAATCAATATTTAATGAACAAATCTCCATTTACGACGCAATTTCAATTTTTTTATTTGTCAAATTTGAAATATTATTTTTGACAGAAGGTAGATTTGGGTTCGATGATCCCGAAATTGCACTGAGATTGGAGCATTATTTCGAGAGATATGTCGTTTTGATTTTATCAACAAATTCCAATTAAATTACCCATCATCAGTTTCAAATTGTGAAATTAAAATTTCATTAATTAATGAATTTTCATGTTTTTTATGTCGTTTATGACAACGTCCACTTTCAAAGATTTTCAAAAAGGACCTGCGGGACACTTCTATATCGAATTATCGAGGCCATATAATTTGAACGTGCAATTATTTTTCAAAATTTTTGCCAATTTCATAAAGTAATTTTTTTTGAATTCATAGAGGTTGAAATAACGAAGCAGTTTTGTGATAAGGGCGACGTCGTGTAGCCTTGTTTACTTTTTTAATTCAATTTTATTCAAATCACTTTGATTGAAATTTCATTTCTTTTTCTTTAGACCAAGTTAACTTTCAATTTCCCAGGATTATACGATAGATTATCACGGAAACGGTTCAAACTTTGGCAGAGCGACCGGAGATGGGCCAGAGAGGCCTCTTTCAGCCTTGTTGTCTGTTATCATGTTTGTATTTTTAAAAAAATAGGTATTCAAACATTTATTTTCGTTATTGATAAGTAGCTGGACATTCTACACGAAGTTAAAACATTGGAACAGTAACGGATTCTTTTTCTCATTAGCAGCCAAATTTTTATTTTTACATTTCTTTCAACCTTCAACGATGAGGCAAGATGAGGCAGTTTCTTCATTACGATAATTGATCTTGAATATTACGTACGAAGTGCAAGGCGAAAGCTTGATGCTCTTTGCAGTTACATTTTTATTTTCAAGTCAGCTAATGTTTGTGAAAAGTTCAGTTAGATGATCAAAAAAGGGGAAATTCTTTTATCTGAAAAACCTTTTGTTTTTGTTTTAAAATCATCGTTATTGAAACAAAGATGCAATTATTGTTTCGCTTCGTAAGTATCACATCCCTTACAGATTTATTTTTTTGTAGTACAAACTTTATTTAAATGTTAATTTCTTGGTACTTAAAGGTCAGAGGTGAAAAAATGCTCTCAATGCCACTACGTTTACTATTGCGGAAAAAACTGTCAAAAGGCTGCGTGGTCTTTGCATAGGTTGGAATGTTCCAAATTATTCAAAACATTACCAAAAATTTTACCGGATTCCGCTCATCTTTTAATACGATTAATTTTGAAGTTGAAAGTTCGTATATTTATAGACTACTTGCTATCAACTTTTCTCAGATATTCACTTGCAAAGTTGATCGCTGAATTTTTCAGATTGCTCCATCTCAGGAAACGAATATTGGTCAAAATAAGTATGGCGCAAAGTATCGTTCTTTTTCTGATCTCATGTCTCGTTAGTTTATTTTTCTATTGCAAATTATTGGAAGCGAATTGAGGGAAAATGCACGACTACGATATTCTTCTAGATTACGATGAAATACAAAAAGATCAAAGAAGAATGGAACATTTCAAAACTCTGATAATGCTGTTGAAAATATTTTTCGACGAGGAAGAAAATTTGAGTGAAGATGAAATACTGGAATATTTCGGAAAAGTAATGTTTTCATTTTTTGTGTCTATACATTTTTTCATTCCACGATTCATCGGAGATGTAGATTCGTTTTTATGAAAATTTGTAATTTGGTTTTAGATGTGTATAAATAGTTTTAATATTTTGGATAACGATATGAACAGCATAGGAACCGGAATGTACTTGGCTGCTTCCATTCTCGATCATTCTTGCGAGGCGAACGCAGTTGCCATTTTCGAAGGAACGACTATTTACATAAGGACGATAAAAAATATGAAGCAATTTCAATGGGATCATGTAAGCGAGTCCGTTCTTTAAAAAAATAAAGTATTCATTTAGTAATTCGCCATTGTATTATTTCAGATTCGAATATCGTATATAGACATCCTAAATTTAACATCACAGCGTAAAAAAGAATTACAATCTATGTATTATTTTTCATGCGAGTGTGAACGTTGCTGCGACCTAGAAGAAAGTAATTTAATGAATTCGATGGCTTGTCTAACCAAAAACTGCACCGGTTATGTTCATGTACCTGAAGTAATTCTTCTAACTTTGCTTTGTTCTCTTTCAATTCTTTACGAGCATTTTCTGGTAAATTTTATTTCGTTTGTTTTTTGTTTTTTTTAATAGAACATTTCTGATAAATTGAGCTGTGCAGTATGTGGAAGTATTGTTTCCAAAGCTCGTATTGATAAGTTTCAAGAAATAACTCAATTTTCCGATTACCATTTACAGAATATGAAAAGCAAAGATATGGCTTGTATCCTTTTCTAAATAATAATTCATTCGAGTAAATTTCTGTACTGTTTGTTATCCTGAGCAAGTTGAATAGATATCGATGTATGTGAAATGACGCTGAAAAAACAAACCAACGTTTTGCACGAATGCAATGTACGTAGAGTTAAAACTTTGGATTTAGCATTCGAGGCGTGTATAAACCTAGAACGATGGGAAGAGGCTTTTAAATTTGGTCGGCAATTATTACCTGCGTTTCGGTAATCATCTCGGTGTCTATCGCTTTAATGCGAATATTGTGATTTTTGGGGACAACGTATTAATAACTCCAATTATTACTTGTTTCAGAAAGTACCATCGTAAATATCATCCTTTGGTCGGACTACTCAATATGAAACTGTTGAAATTAGCTCTTCTGCAAGACGATTTATCGGCCGCCAAATCTTACTACAACGAAGCGAAAGATATTCTTTTAGTTAGTCACGGAAATCATCATTCCTTATTTGCGTCGCTGCAAGAAATATTCAGCTCGTAATCTGCCGTTTTTATATTATATGTATTTTAAAAATCAATTAATAGGCTGAAAGTTTTGAAATGCACATAAGAACTTTAAGTGTACTCCACTAAACGAATAAAATATTCAGACTAGTAAAAAGTTCAATGAATAGTTTTTAAAATAATGTATTAAAATGAAAGCATCCTTGGCAGCTTTTTTAAAAATTACTGTCAGTGTAATCTGGACAAATGACTGGTATTTATTTTGTTTTCCAAATCGTTATGTCGAATGTTATTCAAGAAGTCTCGTATATGTTGAACTATCAAGTCGATGGCAACTGAAACAATAACGCAAGCCATATTAAAGCTCGATAATTATAAATCAAAAATAAAGATCGAGTTTTGTTTATCACTTACCAGCATTATCAGCTCCTCTTGGAATTATAATATCAGCGAATTTTTTCGTCTAAAAATTTCATATTGGTTAATTAATCAAATTGAAATGCAACTTAAAAAATATTTGTAGTTATACTTACAGGTAAACAAAATTCTTCAAAGGCTGGTTTAACAAACGTCATATACTGATTTAACACTTGGTCTAAATCACGCCCTCTTTCCATGATATCTTTAGTAACTTGAATTAGTTTCAAATTAACGTTAATACGATGGAATAAATTTAATAGAATCAAGTATCCGTACACTTCATACTCACCTCTGTCAGCTAATCTCATATCTGAATCCATGTCTACGAATAATTTCATGTGAAATAACTCCCTAACCGATGGAAAATAAAACACCAAGATTCCTTCAAATAAGACTACATCAGCTGGATAAATCACGATTTGTTGGTCTTTACTGCTAAATAAATTCAATTAGAAGATGAAAATATCCATAAACTAACAAAAACAAACAAAATAGAAATATTCTTACAAAGAATTGGTTTTATAGTCGTAAACAGGAATTGTGCATATTTCTCCATCCAAAATCTTTTTCAACGTTTCATACATGAGGTCTTCATTGAAAGCATCTGAAGAAAAGTAACTAAAAATTATCGTTGAAATTGATTAAGCTGTACAATGTACCGCAACTAACCCGGATGGTCGAAGTTGAATTGCCCCTTCAAAGCTTTACTACGTTCAGCTGGAGTCAATTCTCTGTAAAAGCTATCTTGACTGATACATACTACTTGTCTTTCTTTATGATCCATGACCGCTTGACCTAATCGTTCCATGATTCTTTTACATACTGTCGACTGTGCGTGATTATGCCAATTAAAATACTTGATCGTAAAAAAATATTAAAATACAATAGCAGCAACTTACTTTACCACTAGCAGTGCCTCCAGCTACACCGATTAGAAATGGCACCTTTCCACTTGGCGATGAAAAACTCATAGACGTTTTCTTCGCTGACATCTTTATCAACTTATTATAATTAATTCATATAAATTAAAGTCATGATACAATTTAAATTACGTTTAAGTATGATCGAAGTATGATTTTGATAAGTTTTTTGAATGATAACATAATCATTACTATAATTCCCCACTTCTCCATCACATACCGGGAATATTCGTTGAATTTCGAGTATCTTCGTTGAACTTATAGTTTTCTAACAAAAACAGCTTTGACCTTTGACTTCGAGATAAGTAAAATTTATATAATCTTTTTTCTAACGTTCAACGCGGCAGAAAGAATGCGTGAATTTTTTGTGGCGTCAAAGATATAATTATGGTAGCCAAATGTTACCGCTTCGGGTTAGTCGTCAACTCGAAATAAGGTTACGGGTTTCGTTGAGAAGTAAAATAGTAAAATAGATACCCGACTAAAATTGACCTAAAACCTTAGACCATGTAGTACATATATATAGTCAAAGCCTAAAACTTGACAAAAACCAAAAAGATTAGGTACCTAAAAGAAACAATTTTCAAACTTGCTATTACGTTATTGCATAAAAAATACAAGCTTACAAGGGTACCTATTTACCGTGTAGATGATTTTGGAAAATTTCCAACTTTTCAGACAAGAACTTGAATTCTCTTTCTGTTTATCTCAACTTTCATTTAATACATGCCACACAATACAAGAACACGAATTACAGGAAAAAATGATAATCGAGTGGCTGAGGATAATGTCAGTTATTTCCCAGTTCAAAATTTCAGAACAGTTCGTGAAAAAAGATGACGTTCCTTGAAGTCCCAATACTATATACACCCAGATTACTTTTGTATATCACACTTGAAAGTAGATTGTTATTCTATAAGGCTTTGTTAGTGTTCATTCGTTTGTTTCAGAAATAAAATACGTGAATAATAACCGTGATTTTAGAAAATTTTATTTAAAAAAATTCAAGAAAATAAATAAATAACAATAATTAAATGATACCTAAAATTAGTTACATGTACAATGACGCGAATTAAAATTACATATACATCATGTACACAATTATTAGGATACATTCACGACCTCGCTAGTAAGTTTACGCACAGGGTGGCGCTGAGACGCAGACAGCGGCGGCTAAACTGCAACACGTAGCCTTATAATTTAACATGAAAGGGGGAGGGGTATATAAAAAATACACCGATTCTATTTCAAACACGCGCCTCGACGCATCAAATGCACTACTCCCGAGAACAGCCCTGCAAAAAGTTGAAAAAATTACCTCGTTTCAAGCGAGGCAGGGACAAACCACATATATATATATATACATACATACATACACAGTCTTTCTATAAAGTTTTACACGTATATAATCAAGGGGAGGACGATAAAAAAGGAAAAAATACGGTGATTGAGACCAATAAGGAATTTACAATTCGTCTCTTTCATCTTCATCACTGGCACCGGCTCCACCAGCAGGTGGAGGAGGCATACCGCCGGTACTTTGGTACAATTTAGCAATAATCGGTTGGGCGACTTCTTCTAATTCCTTTTTCTTCTTCTGGAAAGCATCACCGTCAGCGTCTTGGTTTGATTCTAACCATTTGATTTTATCATCAATAGCTTCTTCCAATTTTACTTTGTCTGATTCCGATAGCTATAAGAATACAAGCCGAAGAATTAGAAAATAATTTCCAAGTAAAGGGATTGAATTTTAGTAGAAAAATAAGCGTAAAATCAGAGCATTACTTTAGCGCCCAGTTTATCTTTATCCGAAATTTGATTTTTCAATGAATAAGCGTAGGATTCCAATTCGTTTCTCGATTCTACACGTTCCTTCAATTTTTTGTCGTCGTCAGCGAATTTTTCGGCGTCCTTAATCATACGTTCGATGTCATCTGGCGTCAATCGGTTTTGGTCGTTGGTAATGACGATCTTTTCTCGATTACCAGTACCTTTATCTTCGGCCGAAACCTAACACAATTGATCGATCAATAAAATTGCACAATAAATTTTAATAAGTAATCGAAATTATTTTCGACATTATGATACCTGTAATATTCCGTTGGCATCGATCTCGAAGGTGACTTCGATCTGTGGAACACCTCTGGGTGCAGGTGGGATACCAGTCAAGTCGAATTTACCGAGAGGATGATTATCTTTGGTCATCGGTCGTTCGCCTTCAAATACCTAAAACACAAATGGCATCATTAGAGTTGTTCAAAGTTCAAAACAGTCATTCAATAAATATGAATTCTATTTAGTTACTTGAATAGTGACAGTATGTTGGTTATCGGAAGCGGTGGAGAAAATTTGAGACTTTTTAGTTGGGATGACGGTATTTCTTGGGATCAGTTTGGTCATCACGCCACCTACGGTTTCAATACCCAAAGTGAGAGGATTAACGTCCAATAAGACGATTGCGTCAGTATCTTGTTCACCAGATAATACACCAGCTTGCACGGCGGCACCGTAGGCAACAGCTTCATCAGGATTGATACCTCGACTAGGTTCCTTACCATTAAAGAATTCTTTGACTAGTTGTTGAATCTGCAAATTTACAATAAAAGGTAATCAAGAGAAGGGTAGGAATTACGTTTTTTTGCTCGAATTGTTCAATTAAGAAGAAATATTACCTTTGGAATACGAGTACTACCGCCGACAAGTACGATTTCGTGTACGTCTTTCTTATTCATATCGGCGTCTTCCATTACTTTTTGAACAGGTTTTAAGGTCGATCTGAATAAATCCATATTCAATTCTTCGAATTTCGCTCTGGTAAGCGTTTCAGAGAAATCTTCTCCTTCGAAGAAACTTTCAATTTCTACTCTAACTTGGTGACTAGAAGATAAGGCTCTCTTGGCTTTTTCAACTTCTCTACGTAATTTCTGTACCGCCCGGTTGTCTTTACGGATATCCTTGCCTTTCTTTTTCTTGTATAATTTGATGAAGTGATCCATCACACGTTGGTCGAAATCTTCGCCACCCAAGTGAGTATCGCCGTTAGTAGATACTACTTCGAAGACACCGTTATCGATGGTTAATAGTGATACGTCGAAGGTACCACCACCAAGGTCAAAAACTAACACGTTCTTTTCGCCTTCCTTCTTATCTAATCCGTAGGCAATGGCGGCGGCGGTTGGTTCGTTAATGATACGCATAACAATTAATCCAGAAATGGTTCCAGCGTCTTTTGTGGCTTGACGTTGCGCGTCGTTGAAGTACGCCGGTACTGTCACGACAGCGTGGGTAACCTGCGAAATGGACGAAGGAAAACAACGTGAAAAAAAATGACAATCTCAACACTGCACAGCACAAAGAATACATTGATCGCATACTTTTTTGCCTAAGTAAGCTTCGGCGGTTTCTTTCATTTTTCCAAGGACCATGGCGGATATTTCTTCGGGAGCGAAGACTTTGTTACCTTGAGCAGTATTTACTTCAATGTGAGGTTTACTGTTCTTTTGCAGAACTTTGAATGGGAAGAATTTGATATCATGTTGAACAGTCGGATCGCTCCATTCTCGGCCAATAAGACGTTTAGCATCGAAAACGGTATTCTCCGGATTGATGGTAAGCTGATTCTTGGCTGCATCCCCGATGAGACGTTCGCCATCTGGAGTGAAGGCTACATACGAGGGGGTGATACGATTACCCTGATCGTTGGCTATAATTTCCACTCGACCGTTTTTGAATACGCCGACACTAAAAAACAAATGAACCACTTTAGTATATTTGAACGGCATGCCAAAAAACCAAATTGTAACGTAGTACTTACCATGAGTACGTGGTTCCTAAATCGATACCAATCACAGTGCCCACTTCATCTTTCAATTTTTCTTTACCCAAGACCGCGCAAAATAATGCGGTCAGTAAAAGACCGTATTTAAACGACATCATTTCGCCGTTTTATCCCTATAACTGAAACGAAAAACAAAACAACGAAAAATTAATTACCGGCGAACTGATGAAATGAATTTAAACGTTCGTGACATTTCAGTGATTTAACAGATGGTTAAAATATTACGTAGCATATAGCAAAACTGAAAACGAGACAACTCATCACACGAAACATCTAACGGTACATTGATACATACCGGAATCGATAAAGTTCAATGAAATTTGTACTCAACGATCAATATTCACAACACAATACACAAGAAAACTAATATAAATTAAATAGAAAAGGACTCGCACTCACATGAAATGATAAATTATCGACACACGTATCCTTAAAAATTCTCGTTCAAATTACCGAAACAACACGACTCTAAATTCGATATTCTTACTATGAAGTACGTCCATGAATACCGCAGTATATGAAAAAATAAGTTTTCAAGTGTTCCCCCCTGATTATCGTGTTCTTTCATCATTGGTCCAAGTATCCGGCGCGGAATACGCCGCTAAACGTTCATTGGCTAATAAACCAATTTGGTGAAGTGTGATTGGTCCACGTGATTTACAAAAAATTAAAATACGTGGTATTTCATATTATTTCGACCATTTAAAATAATTGTTACTAGCGCCTGCTAGAAATTTCCGAAGTACAAATTTTGTCATTATCATGGTTGGCAAATACTTTTTACCCTGGTAATTTACCGTAATTACTGTTCTACTTCGATCTTTGAACCAACTTTGAACTCGATTCTTCTTTGAAATCCGAAACCCGAAACCCCACAAACTAAGCACTAATAACCCTTTCGTTTTAATTCTGCCGATTACTACACAAAATCATGCACAAAATGCACGAATCATGAATAAAAATGCATGATAGGCTCCCCCATTCGAAAAATTAGCGTACAATTCAACAGATTACAAAAACTGTGATGACTCTGTAGTCTGTACATTTATTGAATACATTATTCCATAATTCCAACAGATGAGAATAAGTGACAAAGGCTGACTGAGAAATGTGGTTCTTCTATCTTCGAATATCACTTCCAGGTTAGGAATACAAATGGTAATATTTTGATTTTATTTTCAGTTGGAGTCAGGTACCCACCATACATCAAAAAATGAATCCCGGTTGAAAAATCACTGATGAATTCGGAAAAATCCAATTTGCCTAACCGATCCGTCTTATGTTCAGTAAGAACATCACTAAACAAAAAGTACAATCCACAAAACATGTTGTTGGCCAATTGAATTAAACTATAAATTTATATAATCCCAGCGAAAATCAAAATAAAATTATCACATTTTTTGAATTTTATCAAAATATCAAAGAATGACGAGCTTGTAATTTGACGGATCAGACTTTTTCGTCCACTCTAATCCACTGGGACTGGATATCATAGCAACGAAAACTTCTTTTTGCATTTTTTTTATGGGAATTTTCCATTAACTCTCCATTCTCCCAAGTCACAAGATATGAAATAAAGAATATATTATTGAAACTTGAAAGAAACTAGAAATAATAACTAAAGTAATCATCAGTTTTCAGAACATGGTGTATATTTCACTTTCACGCGCACGTCACATGGATTTAAATAAAATCAGTAAAAAATTGACAATTCAGTGTTCACTAATCGTGTTGGGCATCGCTTCTCACGTACCTGCGCCCTTCAAAGCGTATCCTTCTTAAAAAAATATGAAATATTCTTGACATTATGACCGGTGAAATCCAAACTTCATTACTGATAATAGAGTTCTAGATTCATTCCATCATGGATTTCATCTGAACAAAATTATTAAGGAAAATTATAAAAATGTAAACACTTACACTCAAAATTATAGAGGAATGGACCCCTATTCATAATCATGACATTACGTACTGAATAAAACAAATGCAAGCTTGCTAATCTTAGTTTAAATTCTATTAAATTTGCATAGTATAATAAAAGGATACAATCTTCTAATTTAATGTGATCTTTGAAAATGGTGTACCATTTCTTCAGTACTATTTTCTCCCAATGCGTACCGGTTTGTGCAGCTATCAACTTCTTCAAATCTCCGATTGTGTCATCAGGATTACATTTGACTCGTACTTTTTTACCTAATCTATCGTTACATGTTACTTCAATCATTCTGAAAACGGATAATAGCGACAGAAATTATTCATTTGATCACTATACAATGATAGGTATATCAAATACTCACATTTTGTAATGGACAAAGACAATAAAATACAAAATAAGGCAGCCAAATTTACTAAAATTGGTCGCGAAATTATAAATCTTGCAATACGAATTTGATTTGATAAGAAAATACACAAACAAAATATCCAGGGTGGGCGGTAGATGGATTTTCGTTTTCATTACAGTGTTGCCAGTATAAAATCAACTTTCATTTCTTTTCATTTTTGATTTTTCATACATTTTTCTCAGAAAATTTGAGAAATGAGTGAAATGAAAAGGAAAACTCAATTCAACAATTCGGCTAATTACAACACCAATCATTATTTTAAAAGACCAGCTGATTTTATTTGTAAAAAGTACCTAATGCGAACATAGTATAATGATTAAAATTTTTCCCTGAAAAACATCATTATAAAACGGATTAAAATTACAATTGAAAAGTAAGAATAGGACGAATACTAAAACAAAATTACGTATATTTCTAGTTGAAAAAATAGAAATTGTATGCCAAAATAATGTATTCATCACTCATTCACTCTATGCACGATTGCAGGTTGCCCTTAAAGTGTTCCCTGGGGTCCGTACGGACCCCACGCGATTTATTTTTCCTGTAAAATTCCAATAAGTGGTAAGACTGAGCTGTGATATCGCGACTTTGTTTGGGGTTAGTGGTAGTAAAAAAAGAACATACCGATCATTGTTCCTCTCTCTCGTTTTGCGTGCGGTTGCAGGGTGAAGTTCGTTACACTTACATAATATAGATGGCGTTTTTTTGAAAACATCCAACTCTCGTTATTCGTGCGTT